>JAKTWP010000030.1:0-51458 GCA_030582095.1 Trigonopsis vinaria
GGGGGGGGGGGGGGGGGGGGCCGTATTTGACTTTTCTTTTCCTTCAAACTTCTTGCTAAACACTTCCAATTGAGAATAACATTCCAAGAGGTTACTTGGATTTTATATTGAAGCAAATAAATTATTTATTCCAGGTTAGTCAACTCTTTTCTATTGCTGCTGCTTTCCCGAAAGTTGTAAAGCCTCTTCCCTAGTAGGCGTCTCTTCTCCAAGTCCTTTTTGAACTCGTGCATTGTTCAAAAAGAATCATTCAAGCCTATGTCAGGTGGAAAAATCTCGAGTTTACTGCCATTGTCTTCCTGTGGTTGGCACTGGCCTGTACACCAAGAGCTGGCGGTGGACTGGTGATCCTCATCAATTAGTGTTTACTTGAAATGCTGAATATAGTACACATGATGATCTAGGTTAACAGGGTAAAATATTGAGTGCAGGAAGGGAGTTTTCTATGAGACATGCTCATATTCTGGATGGCTGTTGGGGCTGAGAGCTTAAGCTTTGCAAGATCACAAACTAACTAAAATTAGTTTGGTTTCACTACATTTACAGCACATTGCTATCAGCTTTAAATTGTCATATTTGCTGCTGAATTGACGTTTCCTCTACTTGGTGAGTGTGCGATCTAGCCGTCTGGCCTCATTTTCCCGCCCTTTCTAAAAATGGCTGCAAAATGAAAAATTAGGAAGGGAAAACAAACTGCTAACCCTGTAAAATTAGAAAGGAGACAAAACTAATAGTCACACCAAAGACCCTCTGCAATTTATTGGTCTTCGTTTTTTCCCCACTACCCGGCGAGCCTTTGGTTTGGGAGCGCATATACGAGTGGAGAAATCTTGGGTAGATTATCTGCAGATACTCTCATTCAGAAAGCTTCTTCATTTTACTATTCATCATCCCTTGTATTCTTTCTTCTCAACTGTTTTGAAGACCTTTTTTTTTTAAAACGAAGCTCGGCGCAAACCACTAAAGGATTGACTGCAAATACTATTATTGGGTTATTCATTCAAGTTATTTCGCTTTTCTTATGATAAAATCCTTTGGAATGTACGATACTAACTCCGAAACTCTTCCCGCCAAGGTCAGCGGAACCCACCGCGCCAACTCTGATTCGATTGATTTGACTGTGAGTAGCAACAAATTTTGGCAGAAATAGTTTTAATACTCTTTCTGTATCGTTTAATCCCTAGCTGACGTATTCATACAGCCTGTTCAGAGAGCCCAGCTGGTAAGTGATTGTTGGATTATTTGCAAGATGCTGTGGGGTTTGGTCTCGTAAAGATCACACTCTTACTTTTCTATCCATGGTGCGTGACTTGTCATACTCCATTTCAATCCGCTTAGTGCTTTAGCTCCGGTTACCCTTGCTGCTGCGCCCTTTTGTCTTGGGGTTTTCACACTTCCGGCGGCTTGACTTTTGGTTTGGTTGGCTGGCCGACATTGCGGCGTCGGTGGGCGGCGGGCGGCGGTCGCAGCGGCAGCTTGCCTCGATTTCAATGCTGCATGATTAAAGGCACTTAATAATTATTTGATGTCTAAAAATAATGCCATTAATTGTTTAAAATTAAACAGTTATTCATTTTTACAGAAATATTAGTTTTGCCTAGTCGAGTGATATAGTTGCCGTCATTCGCTACCCTGTCTAGCGATGCAGACACCTCAAAGTCCCTTTGTGATTTGATTTGCATAGCAACGTGCTGATGAATCAGTTATTGATCAAAAGGCTATTCTCACCACTAAATTTTTCCGTTTCTCCATCTTTTTACTATTTGCTCTGATCCTTCCTTCCTCTCGGTTTAATTCTCCCGATTCTACTCGGAGTTTGAGATTTTCCTTTCCTCTTGGTCGTTACGCCATATTCTGCACCCCTAATCTATTAGCCGCAATTTGCCTATTTTGCTCAACAAACAGCTGAGACTTGTTGTCTTCCCTTTTTGACTACAATCGACTCTTTTATCCTTTATCTGTCCCATTATCCTTTCGCCACCCTCTAAACCTCACAGCAGCAGAAGCAAAAGTGTTGCATATACTAACCTTGCCGGTGTATTTAGATTGAGCAGCGTCGTCTAGAGCACGAATCTTTGCGATTAGAACACATTCGTCGATTTGAACGCGACATGCAAGTGCTTGACATGCAGCGCCGAAAAGACGAAGAATTGATTTTACAAATGGCTAAAGGGGATTTTGATCCTTCATCAACTCAACAGACAACAAGCGAGCCTACGACACCTCCTGATTACCGTGATTATGTTCACACCGAGCGCAATCGCTCAGGTGCCACCCCGGGTTCATCTTCCCTGGGAAATTCCATGGTGGGCATTCAATCAACTCCTGGAGGATCACGCTTTCCAAATGGGCAGATGATCACTCCGCCATCAGATGAACTTGGGTCTCATCGTGGATCGGTTAAAATGGAAGCAGGAAAAGTACACCATTCTTCACCTGATGAGGATACACTTTTCTTTGCTATGGAGTCAATGAATTTAGGACGATCAGATAGGTAAGTGCAATTATAATTTTTTTGAGTGTCGGGATCAAAGCGAGAACTGAGCGCCGCGTTGCAATGGGTTTGGGAATAGTGCTCCTTGAGGGCCAAAGACGCTATAAAAGTTGCACATCCTTGGAGCCTTGCGTAAACCTCCCTTATATAACTCAATTCTTGCAGTATTTCTTTGAATTGCTACTTTTGAACTTCCATGGTTGCCTTGACAAGCTGTTTCTCCCCTCTAGATTTATGTTTTTTTTGTCTCTAAACTGATTTTTGCCTTTAAAGCTGCACCCATAGTTTGGGTTTAAGTTAATGGTTTTTTTGTCTTGAAGGAAGTGACGTGGTTCTTTTTTCCTTTTAAAACCGATGTTTGTTCTCTGCCATTCTTTTTTTTTTTAGAAGGGAGAGGAGGGGGATGATTGTCATGGCAACCACTGGAACAAGCGGACCAGGGCTTGCAGGGGTGCAGCAGAGAGAGCACGACGAAGGACCGGGAGTAGTAGAACCTTACGCTACTGTAGAAGGTAAAACCAAGAGGCTCTTTTTATTTTTATTTGTTTGATTTAATCAGAGGCTTTTGTGAGTAAAGTCTTCAACTTTTGTCTTTGGCTCTCGGGGGAATTTTTTTTCCTTTTTCGTTCTGGGCTCTCGCACACGCTCTCTTTTTTGGCCTTGGCTTTTTTTTTTCCCTTTTCCTTTTTGCCTGTGCTTTCACCCCGATCCGCGTGGCTTTCCCTTTGCCAAACCCACAAACTTTTTTTTTTCCCCCTTGTGTACCGGAAACGGGAAATTAGCAAGCGCTCAGTTGTCAGCCGACAGCAAGAAGGAGGATCAACAGAAGGCTCCAACTTTGCTTGAATCCCGTCACTCATTTATTTTGCGGTGACTTCGGATAGCTAATTGTATTTTATGTTTAGTACCCCTATCGTGCACTCCAACTCTACACATATGAGCAACCCTAGCATGGATCACGGATCCTACGGATCAGTCGGATCGAAGTTCTTGTTTGAAGAGGATGGTGTTATGCCGAACTCTGTACCACTTACTGGCCAGTCACCGGAGCTAAAGTCCTTTCTCAAAGTTGACACTACTGACGATAAGTTTCCTATTTTAGTTCGCCGCGAAAGCTTTCATAACTCTGGATTTGCCCCTTCAAGTTTGGATCAGCCTCTTACGGACTCTCAAGGCTGGCCAGCGTTTTTGCCTCGAGGACGAGCACAGAGTAATATGTTCACCGGTACTGGACGATCTCCATATGGGGTCTTTGGTGAAGAAGTTATTGGTCACCACACCCCTGGAACCAATCCTGCGGAGTCTTCGGGGAACGGAATTCATTCAAAAAATCATTCTATTGAACAGCAACAGCAACAGCAATTTCGACTTTTCAACGGTGTAAATGGTGGTGCTGCTCCGCAAAAGACAGGAATGCCTATTCCTTCCACCTCTCTTGGCTCGGGAGTTCCATCTGGTGGCGACAAGCGCGATTCTCAAACTGGAAAGTCTGTTGGTAGTTTCAACGGGTTGCCAGCTATTGCACCTGGTTCTAATGGGGCAACTTCATCCGCTATTCCCGTTACTGGTGGACAGCCTCAGTTTGTCAATCACTTTGGAGTAATGCCGTCGACAACATATCCTCCTTCGGCATCTTATGGAGCTATGGCTGGCCCTCCTCCTATTTTCAACAATGGATCTTCCACCAATCAGCAAGACTCGTTCGGATTTCACTCTCACAGTGCTAATGCTGGACCCAACCAAAATAACAGTAATAATCGCAACAACGGCGTGAAACGCCAGTCTGATGCTGAATTCAATCGTTTTGCTGACGTTGTTCTTGAGAATATGACCAATGAAATTTATTCTCTTTGCAAAGATCAGCATGGGTGCCGATTTTTACAGAAGAAGCTTGAGGAACGCAACCCAGTCTATTTGAATATGATTTTTGCGGAGACGTATCAACACGTTGTTGAATTAATGACTGATCCCTTTGGAAATTATTTATGCCAGAAGCTTTTGGAGTACTCAAATGATGAGCAACGCACCATTCTGGTCAAGACTGCTGCGCCTGATTTTGTGAAGATTGCTTTGAATCAACACGGAACTCGTGCTTTACAAAAAATGATTGAATTTGTTTCAACTTCCGAGCAGATTGAATTGATTGTTAATGCTCTCAAGACAAATGTTGTCGAATTGATTCAAGACTTGAATGGTAACCACGTTATTCAAAAGTGTTTGAACCGTCTTAGCAATGATGATGCTCAATTTATTTTTGATGCTGTATCTGAGAACTGTGTTGCTGTGGGTACTCATCGCCATGGCTGTTGTGTATTGCAACGTTGTATTGATCATGCTTCGGAGGCTCAGAAAGAGCAGCTCGTCAAGGAAATCACCTCGAATGCCTACACACTGGTTCAAGATCCTTTCGGAAACTATGTTACTCAGTATGTTTTGGATCTGGGTGAGGTCAGATACTCCGATCCTTTGATGCGTCAATTTGTGGGAAATGTTTGCCCCCTTTCAATGCAGAAGTTCTCTTCTAATGTCATTGAAAAATGTATTCGAATTGCTGAGCCCAGTACGCGCACTATTTTAATTGAAGAGATCTTGTCTTCTCCTATGCTTGACAAGTTGTTGCGTGACTCTTATGCCAACTACGTTATTCAGACGTCTTTGGATTATGCTCTCCCTACTACACGTGTTCAGTTGGTTGATGCAATTCGTCCTATTTTGCCCTCTATTCGCAATACTCCTTATGGACGTCGCATTCAATCGAAGTTGGTCTCTAGCCATCCTTCTGGAAATGGTAAAAAGGAACAGTTTGGTATGGGTGGTGCTGGCGGACATGGCCACTTGCACTCGCACAGTGACAAGACTCATCAGCACGGCCAACAAGCGCACCACCATGGTCACCCGCAGCAACAGCAACAGCAGGCAAATCAGCATCACTCTACCGGTTTGGGCGGAATGCACAATATGGCTCGCATTCCAAACGCGCATCAGGGACCCCATCATCACCATCAAACCGGATCGCAGTCAAACTTTTTTGTTTATCCTCCTACTGCCCCTAGTGCCGCGGCAACTGCTACTATTGGTTTCCGACCTGACTTGTCTGGACAGCAGGGTTTTAACGGCTTTGTATAATTTTCTCTATATGGTTGCTATTCTCATACGCTTTGTCTTTTCATTTTCTACTTTCTCCTCGTTATCTCTGTTGATCTTTGCTGACGAGTAGTTTTGTATTTTATACCGTTGAACTAAATTGTCTATTTTTATGTCTGTTGTTGAGCGCACCTTGGCGTGGAAAAAAGGTCGCTATTGTGCTATATTGTTTTTTACTTGATGATCCTAACCGGTTACATTTGTTTTATTAGAATGTCTGGATTGTTCTCACCGCATGTGTAAATTGCTTGTCTTGATGATATTGGTTTTCTTTTTTTCTGCTGTGGATGTTTCTGATTTGTTTGATTCGCATCAAGTCTTTAGTGCTTGACTCACACTCTTTCGTTTTTGTTCTTGGTATTGTGGAACTTGCTTTTCTATGTGGAAAAATATGGTGTGACAGGTGTTTACTATTTGATCGAAGCAGACATATAAACTGTATACTACTAATCTGCTACTATTATTGTTAAAGGTGTGTCTTGGGCGAATAATCCCTGTTGAAAACAAATGTTGGCGAATTTTTTTTTTCATTTGTACATTAACCTGAATTCACTCATTTGCTTGTGTTTTTACCTTTGCTCAAATTTGTAGGCATGTAGGCCTGTAAAGGAAGTAAAAAGAGGTTGATGCCTCTCGGAATTATAGCTATTTTTGCTGAAGAGGTGTCTTAATGACCTTCTTTTATGGCTACGGCGCGAAAGCAAGATTCAGATAAGAGCCAATTAGTTTTAAATAATAACCAAAAATAGATAATTGCGAAAAGCAGATGCACTTTTCTCGGCAGCTTTGACTTGCATCAGCGGAAAAGCCCAACAGCAAAAGGAACATTAAACAAAAGTATTCCCGAAGTGCCCACACTGATGATACACTGCCATAGCAGGAGACACAAAAAAAACCCATATCTTGCTCGAAGCAAGCCATATACATAAATACCTTTGTCCGACCGACACTAAGTTGAGCGCTGTAGATCTGCTTGAACCGACCATTCATACTCCAAATTAATCGATTCGCACCACTCAGAGACAATAGAAAACGTAAAGGCACAGGCCTCTTGAACGGTCGAGTAGCAGTGAAGAGGAAGCGCGAACCTGTCGATCGCAGGCTGTAGCAAAGACGACGAGCGTCCACCCAAGCTGCTATCCCCGCTACTTGCCGAAGCAACGCGATGACGGGAAAATGTCTTTGGAAACTGCACTGCCAAGTCATTGCTGGTCAGAGCGTGGTAGGCGCGCTGCCACTCGACAGAGGCGTACTGCTCGGCAGCGGTGTACTTTCCAACAAGATCAATAAAGCTTCGAGTGGAGTCAACTGGCATTCTCATCGAGTCGGATAAATCTTGCTGTAGCGAGGCTCCAGCTCGAGTCACAAGTCCACGGTACATACCCGCCAGACGGTTCTGGTAAATGACAGCACGTAGCTGATGCACAACACTTGCCAACCATGCTTGACCATTATCGTCACAGGTAGTAGCCAAAAAGGACAAGAACGGTCGCAGACTTGCCCATGATGAATCTCGTGGTGGCTTATGCGAGGATCGTCGGGCCTTGTCCTCATAGTCAAAAGCGATCGCATAGCACAGCACCGAGTCAATACCAGCAACAAGACCCTTTTCATACTGCTGTTGACGCAAGGAATCGTCGGCCGCGTGCTTCAGTTTGCGGCCGAGATCCGAGAAACTTTGAAATCGAGCCAAGAGATAGCCCATGTCTTTACTTTCGGTAGGCACAGTAGATGTGGCGAGCAAGGAAGTACCATTTGAATCACTCTGCTTCGTTCGAGAGCTAGTATGTGTATTATTTTCTCTCGTTGCAGTGTTGGTTGGTGTATCTGGTTTTCGACTTTTGGCCAAATCAGGCTTGCTAAACATCTTAGCGACAATAGAAGACTTATTTGTTGTTGACTTCGTAGGAGACATTGGGTTAGTTAATGCACGTTTGCTAGGTGTCGACGAAGGCGTTAGAACAGGTGTATTGTGGGAGCTGCTAGGGGCCGGCGAAGCTTCCGGGCTAGGTGTCCATTCACGGCTCGTCTTAGACGAGCCAATCTTTCGACGTTTGGCAGGAGGAGACCCATTCTTTCTTGGAGACCCATTCTTGTTGCTGGAATTTGGAGTCGTGGATGCTCGAGTGAGCTGACGAAGCTTTGTCTTGCTAATTTTGAGACGAACCACCAGTGATTTCTTGACCTTTGAAGGTGCAACAGAATGAGTAGAATTCGATTCGCTAACTGTTTTAGGGGGTCTTCGTTTATCATCGGTCGGTATACTTGATATTCCGAGACCAACAAAACCGTGATCGTCATCTTTACTATGATTGCTGTTAATATTCGGTTTAACCTTCTTTTTCCCCTCAATTGATTTTTGGTCTTTTATTGGGTCTGGCAGAGCAAACATTGCTGGAAGAGTAGGACTGAGGACATCCGGCAGGGTCGAGCCTAGCTTGACGCTCTCCAGTCCTTCCGAGTTTTGGTATATCGGAGGCAAAGTAGGACTGAGTTTTGAAGGAAGAAAAACCCCATTCTTTAAAAGTCAGCTTTATTACTCAGACAAATAAAACAAATACTCACTAAATTTATGCTAGAATCCGGTTTTATGTCCAAGCTGGGTGGAAGCTTTCCAATCCCATTAGAGTTTCTTAGAAGGTAAGGTTAGTATATCGGCAAAAGCAGTAAATGGTAAAACTTACTTTGAATAGTTATCAGTCACCTTATTGTGAGATCCAGTACTCGAGATGCTTTCGGGGCTCGGGCTGATGCTGTCGTCTAACTGAGAGTTCATTTCGTAGGAGCTGTTTCGATCGTATGAAGCGTCTGAGCCATCTTTCATAGTGATATCCCTTTTAATATTAGGTTCAAAAGCGCCATTCGCTTTGACTAAAGGAGTGTCTTCCATAATATCCCAAAAGGTCTCGTCTATTGTCGAACTCGGCATGGAGGTATTTGAGGTTGAATTGATGGTCGTATAATTTATTCCATTCTTCTCGTTTTGCGTAGTATCATCTTCGTAGAGGCTTGTGCCAAAGAACGCGGCATCGTCAGCGTCGGCATCCAAGTCTGTAGACCGTCCGAGGGAGCCTGATGACCCGCTAGAGTCTTGAGCTGAAGTATTATTGGCGTAAACCATCGAAGACATGTCCGTTATAACGGCTAAGAGCTGGGAGATAACTGCAAAAGAACGTTCAAGCGATTGACTGAAACAAAGCTCACAGGGACTAGAAACCAAAAGTCTAAAGAGCAGCTAAGTGCACCAGATAAGGCTCACAAGACCAGAACAAGATTAATAAACAGGCCAAGAAAAAATGAAGCAATTCAAAGCAATTTAATGAGAGAAACGTGGAGCTAAGAGTCGATATCACTCAGCCTGCATTCGACGACGCAACAACAGTGACCTTATTGAGCCAGTTATGCGAAAACGTGAAAAAAAAATCCAATGCAAAAGAATAGACAGGTCTTGCAAGTTGTAGCTCGACAAAGTTTGAATTGGGAGTTCTTTGTTGGTAAGCTCACTCAATTGTAAATTCCGACCCAACTCGTTTCAGGACAAACCAGGCGAGCAGTTTTGATTTAAAAACAAGCAAATACAGTAATTTTGAGATTTTAATTTACTAAGAATCTAAAAACAGAAGATAATTCGCTCAATCAAAAGTTACCTTTCTCTTGGTCTGCCTACTTAATTAAGTTTTGTTCACAAACACCTTGTTAGAGTGTTCGAGATAGAGACAAAAAAACAATAGACTACTATGTCAAACGACTAGGAGACTAATAGATTGGCTTTACGATGTCTCGTGTCCATAAATTAAGGGGTACTCCCCGCTGTTTCAGCATCAGAGTCGGCTAAGCCATCTTCTTCGGCTATCTCTCGTACTGGTGACGTGGATATTGTAGTAATATCAGTAGTTGGATCATATTTATGCTCATCCTCCTCGAAATCATCTAGCTGATGCTTTTCGCTCTCCGAGTTTGCAGGACGGATGTTGGATCCAGAATCACCTAGCAAAAGACCTTCGAGGCGTTGGATCATTTTTTTCTTTTCATTTAATACCAAAGCAAATTTCCCAATGAGCTCGGTATCGGATGTAGCCTTTGCCTCGACCAGCGAGTCTATGTGCTTTTGTGATTGGGCCCGATCTTGTTGTAATGCACTGATTGAATTCCGTAAGCTAGATATCTCTTGGTCAAGGCTATTGCAGAGTGCAATCTCATCACAAAGCCAACCCGTGATATCGGCGAAACCAGGCTGTAGGGCAAGGTCGAAAGATCCGAGAACGTAATCCAGTCCTTCAACTGATTGGACTAAAGAGACAGATATATAATCAAATGTAGAGGGAACACTGTATTTCGAAATGAGAAGAATGTCACTGACACCTGAACTATCGACAGCTTTAGTGTCAAGATCTGAAGTCGGCCCAGACCGCAAAACTAGCCTCTCGAACAGAGCTGTCCAGTCTTCAGAGCTGCTGAAATTTCGCTTTGACTGAAATTCTGCGATTCTCGAATGTGGGACTACTATGTTAGAAAATTAATCTTCATTCCAGTGGTTCACATACAGTGCGACTTATACATATGGGAGCCGTCAGAAGCCTGGATAGTAATCCCATCAGATACTGAACGTGAAATGTTCAGTATCAAACGAGAGTTGTCGGCAAACATCGCCGTTAGCGAGTGCGATATTGGCGCTGAGCCCCTTGGCTTAGACATAGCGGTAGAAAGAAGAACGGCTCACGAAGAAATTCAAAAACTTTAATATTTAAATAGAACCAGAAAGAGTCGTTCCTTGGTGGTTCATAGTTGAAAAATAGATCTTGGTGCGATGTCCACAAGCCAAATTGACGTTGATCAACTCGATTACTCTACTTTTAGGCGCCAACTCTCAATATGGTCGATCATTGAGAAATGACACAGTTTAATGGGCATAAAATACAAGAAATTCGAATAAATACTGAAGATTAAGAACCATTTTTGGAAACAACTATAGTCCCACGCGCTTGGTGGGATGGTATTTATTAACTTACAATGCTGTGGATACCATGAAAACCCAGCAAATTTACTGTCATATTCACTAATTATTCTATCAATACTGAAAGAATTCAAATCAAATCTGGAAAGCGTAAATCCAGTAAACTCCCAACCAAGCCGATAGCTAAGACTAGCAAACGCGTGCCAAAGACACTAAACTCTCCCAAATGAGCTTTAATAAAAGCTTTAATTGAATTTCTATGAAAAATAAAAATCAAATTGACGCTTTAATACCGAGAAAAGAAGAGAAATAGATCAGGCCCACTTAAATATGATCACGTGAAGAGATTCGACTTGAGCTCATCCGATAAGAACAACTACTCCCTTAATCACCTTTTTTGATACTTCCAGTTTTCTTTTCTTCTCTAAGAATAATGGCAAATATTATAGTTATTGGGTGAGTATACCGTTATTATTATATATTGTGTGCTAATTGTGTTTAGCGCTGGTGTTGCTGGTTTAACTACAGCATTATTACTCCTCCGTCAAGGACATCGAGTGACTATAGTGGCTGAATTTGCCCCGGGTGACCTGAGCATTAAATACACTTCACCTTGGGCGGGAGCAAATTGGTTGACCTTTTATGGACCGGGAAAATTGGCCGATTATGACAAAGTGTCGTACCCTATCTTTCGCGAATTTGCTAAAAACAAGCCTGAAACCGGAGTTAGACCAATCACCCAACACTCTTATGTTTTGAAAAAGGATGTTGATACACTTGGAGAGTCCTTTGCTATTATTTGCCTCAAAGATCCTTGGTTTAAGGATATGGTCGAAGACTTTAAGATCATTGAAGACCCCAGCAAACTACCAGAAGATGTTGCTTATGTAGTGGAATTTTCAACTGTTTGTCTTCATACGGGTGTCTATCTCAATTGGCTTCAGGCTCAATGCTTGAGTCTCGGGGGTAAAGTTCTCAGGCGCCGTCTAACACATATCAAAGAAGCAAACGAGCTTCACCATACCGGTGAAAAGCCAGATGTAATTGTCAATGCAACTGGTCTCTATGCTCGCACACTTGGTGGTGTCGAGGATAAGAAGATGTATCCCATTCGCGGACAGGTGATTCTCGTTCGAAACTCATTATCTGAAATGGTGTCATATTCTTCTCTTCCTGAGGATGCTGAGGGTCACGAGGATGAAGCACTCTACATTATGACTAGATTTGATGGTACAACTATTCTTGGAGGATGTTTCCAGCCCTATAATTGGTCTTCTGATGTGGATACTAACCTTACGCGCCGAATAATTGACCGAGCGGTTCGCAGATTCCCAGAACTTGTTAAAGACGGTCCAATTGATGTTCTCCGTGAAATAGTCGGGCATCGACCGGGACGTGAGGGAGGTCCTCGAGTCGAGCTGGAGAGACTTCAGGGCGTTGGCTCTGTCGTTCACAACTATGGAGCTGCTGGAGCCGGTTACCAGTCTTCGTATGGAATGGCTACCGAAGCAGTTGAACTCGTGAACAAAGCACTCCTCGCTACAGCTAAATTATAAATAGAAGTCTTTGTGAAGGCGAATACCTTTTATGAAGACGCTGTAATCCCTTTATACACCAGAATAAAGAAGCCTTTCTCACACAGACAAAACAATCATAAATCCCCACTTTTTCCAGTATTTTCAAAAGCTTTTAAAGCTTTTAAAGCTTTCAACGCTGCTTCATGCAGGTGTTGCAGATGTTGCCATGGCGACGGAAAGTACCCAGCCATCTTTCCGACTGAAACGAAAGCACAAAACAAAGCATTTAGACACGCTTTTAAAAGACTTTGGACAAGGATAACGCGTCTGATTTGAAGGGTTTTGATAAGCTCTTTGCTTGGAGTGAAACAATTGCGACAGTCTAGAGCCCCCTTTTGGCTTTGTTGACCATGGAGGTCGAGAGTTGGGACGATGATCCGGATTTCGCTGGCGACTTTGCCAATATAAACACAGTTACTCCTATGTCTGTGGCATCAGAGACTTTTTCTGATGCTAATTTGTTTAATAAGAGTGGGTCTAAACCTTTCCAGGCTCAAACAATCACTTCACAGTCTCTCTCCCATGCGGGGAGTGAGTTTGATGAAGACGAGGATGGTTTTGATTTTGATGATTGTAAACCAGGTGCTGTTCATAGTGGACTAGGGATTTCTACTCTGAATGCAAAGAAACTAGACTCCTTTAAAGGACAATCCTCTGTGCAGTTGGACTTGGACAACAACGATGAAGACAATGTCAAATCTGCAGTCCTTTACGCCAGACAAAGGGGAATTCCTGTTCCAGATAATATTCCTGCTAGTGCATTAGTTGGTGGTACCATTCGTCGACTAGGGAGTGCTAAGCCAACGTCAAAAATTGGTAGTATGAAGTCCAAAGCTGCTGTCGCTGCAGAGGAAGAAGATTGGTCACAAGATTTAGATTTTGATCATGGCTTTGATGCGATCAATGCAGAAGCGACACTCAAAGCTGCTTCTACTAAAAAATGGCTCGATTCTCAATTCGATGGCGAGGATGCCTTTGATTCACTTGATTCTACTCAAAAGCCTTTGCCCAAAAAGAGCCTATTTAGTCCAATTTTAGATTCAACCTTTTTTGAGCCTCCAACTGAAACGAGTACGCCTCCTGCCAGAGCTGCTTCACCCTTGTCCCGCACGACACTAAAACCAACCGAGCTAGAAGACGACGATTTTGATCACGACTTTGATATACCTGAGGGAAATACGGACTTGAAGCTTCATATTAAACCTATTCCCAATGATAAAGAATCGAACTTTAGTGATACCGAAACCTGGGGTGAAGAATCTATTGGTGTTCGTCGAGGCGGTACACATCCAGATTCTAGCTTTTTAGGATCCCCTTCTGCTAGTTCTACGACAACGGGATTCGATAGTGACGACGATGTTGGCTTGCTTGGTCTATGTCTTCCCGAAGAAGACATAGATTTTAAATCAATTCTTGATCGCCGACAACAACTTGCTTTAGCCGCAGAACGAGAAAACGAAAGAAGTGAAAAATTGAATAGACGGAATACACAACGTTCAGTCAGCACTGCAACCAATAATACAGCTGTTTCAAAAGATGATTTTACTACTGGTTTAGAGTTTGGAGAAGGCGATTTGCTTAATGGCCGAGCTACGTTGAATAGAAATATTATACGACGACAGAATCTAAATGATGTATCTTCGAATTCTTCACCTATGCGGGCAGTGCCTACTGTCACCTTGGCGTTTACCCCAAAGCCTTCTCGCATTCCCAGGCCGGTTTCTTCGACGCCAAATTTTCAGTCTGTTTTACAAAATGAACTTCCAGATAGGTTTATTCATCCGCAGGCATCAAAATCAATGCTTCGAAAGAGCTCGGCAAACTTGAGAATGGCCCCGCCGAATGACTTGTTCTCTCCCAGAAAACCGACACTTTCACCCCCTCAAACATATAGAAAATATGGATCTAGATCGCCAGAGCGTACTCTTCGAGGTAGTCAGTCTACGATGAATTTCTCTGAGTCTTATTCATCGTCGACCTCGCCGACACGCGATCCTTTTGGCTCTCTTCGTTCTGGAACTAGTACAATTCGACACATGGCATCTCGAGCCCGTTTAGAGAACACAGGAGATAATGCCTATGAGACCGGACGATACGCCGTTGGAACGATAAGGATGAAAAGTCTCACACGTCCTGTGAAGCGCCAGCAATTTGGTGATGGCTCTGAATTAGATATGTTTGATGAATTGCCGACTAGCGTCAATAAAGAGCGCAAATATATGGTTCAGCCTATAGGACAAGGTCCTCCACGAACGCTTGGCTCCAATATAAACTACAGTGCTAGCTCTCAGACTCTTCGGTCTAAGCTGTCTACTGTTTTTGATGATGACTCTAATAGCACTATACGTGGTACCCCGACCTCACGAGTTAGTAGGCAGCCATCTACACTCGCCTTGAACTCTGGATTTATGTCAATGCGCCCATCATCGTCTCCAACAAAGTCAAGTTCTAGGAGCAATCTCTTAGCTGGACGAAATACAATTTCTGGTATATCTTCTTCCCGAACAATTGGAGAAAACTATGATGCTTTTCCCAAAGGAACAATTCGAAATAAGAAAAATGCGCAAAAGCGACCTCATTTGATTAAACCTATGGGAACGATAGCCACTAGTTCACGAAGTGAGTTAAACAAAATTGCCATATATAGGCTAAAACAATACTTACATTTAACAGATGAAAAAGGGATGCGATATAATCCTCGCACCTTTAAATGGGAAGGCAATGAGAAAGAGCTTCAGCAATTTGATGTTCCAGTCACGCCTCCTCGCCCTGCGCTGATATCGAATATTACGTCTAGCAAAGGTATTCAAGTTGTTGGGGATATGATGTTTGATCCTTCAAAGATGTGCTGGATCAAGATAGCGGGCCAGTCTGGAAAAGTTGGAGAATCTATAGAGGAGGAGGATGTTTTCGCTGGGTTTGAAGATTTGCATGATGATGTTCCTGTATCTGGCCCTGGTGCTGAGCTGACACCACGCACGGAGGAGATTGAAGGCCGTCGTCACTTTGGTCGACCGTCTGCTGTCAACCTGGGTATTAAAGGTGACAGCATCGGCTCTGGAGCTGGTGGACGTTTAAGTATGGGTGGTAATCAAGCTATGTCTATGGAAGATTATGGCCATGAATTCCGTGTTGGAAGTGATTTCATCAACCGCCAACGCGCTGAAGATGAACGGTGGCATCGAAAAGTACGTGGATGGATTTATCCTGCGCCATCAAGTGTTTCCCAAGCTACCAAAGAACGTGATCGTGAAAAGCTACGGCGCACCGAACGACTGTATCAAATTCGCAATTACTTTGGCTGATATCAGATCCTGTTTGGAGGAAATTTGCATAAAATAAAGTAGGATGAAAAGTGGAGTTATTGGGTGATGATGGAGTAGGATTGGGATACTGCAATTTACTGAAGTGCTTTGTTTGTTTGTTTGTTTGTTTGTTTCAATTCTATACGTTTCTCTTATCTATAAGTAATGTTTTGTCTAGACCGCTTGCTTGAACTTCACTCCCCTGTAAGACGAATAATAAAACTATGGTATTCATAATACCATTCAAAGCTATCGTTTCTAAAAAAACACATCTAATCTTATTTTATTCATTACTTGATATTTTCGATTTTCGTTATTCCATAAACCAGCCCGTTCCGAACTTTCCCTGTCACTCAACATTTCCTCTTGATCACACCCTAAGTAATAGAAGTCCTGCTAACCACATCTGAATTAGAACCATCATCACTCCTTTCTAGAGAATTATCAATTAATCAATGTAGTATCGTCTCTATGCAAATGCCGTCACAGGCGAGAATAATGCTATACACGCAAGCAAAACAGCGCCAAAGAAAAAGCGGCCATAGTTCAAAGACTAATGGTATCCAATCATTCAAAACTAGTCACTCTGCGAACATGGTTAAACGTTTATTCTCGTTCTTAGATGGTCAATTAATGCGGTAATTCAAACTTCTTTCCGTGAATCACACTAAATTTTAAAAACTGTTAGAGTATTATTTCTAGACTGTAACCAGACTTACCGAGTGTAGTAGATCCAGAAAAAGTCAGAATAGAGAGCAGTTTGTATTAGTCCAGCAACAACAGCAATAGGCTCAAAGTGACCCTCCACAAAATATCTGTATATCCAATTAGGAACGTACAGTGCACGGTAGGTACCCAATGCAGCCAAGTAATGAACAGTCAAGGTCTCAGCTTCGCCGGTTCGCTGAAGCAAAAACAATTGAGGCAAAACGGCAACAGCCTCAAGCCAAAGGCTAAATGACCACAAAACCTACAATTTTGTTAGGTGAAACCCAGGGCTAGACGCTGAAAATGACCTACCTCTCGCAACGTGTACTTGTACGTAAAGATCAGCGCAAGTACAAATGCTCCACCAGTAAGATATCGGACTTTAAAAGTATCGATGGTTGGATCCCGAGTAGCCTTGAACTTGACCTTCATTAAGTAGAGAATGTAGACTGAGGAGGTGATGAAGAAAATCTTCATGAGCGAGTTATAAAGAGAAACAAAGGTGAGGAAGACATCAATGTATCGAGTAACATAAACAAGAGAGTAAAGTGCTTGCGTTTTAAACGAAATACCGGCACAAGACCGAGTCGTCCTCATCTTCTGAATCAAAATCAGAATACTGACCAAGTGTGCCAGGTCACCTAAGCGTGTTAGTAAGGCGTCATACAACAGAATTCCAGACTAAGTGATGCAATTATATTGGGGATTGAACCCTTCCAAGCTCAGATGCCGCCATGGCTCATTGTGAGCCTGCTTGCTCTTTCACCGTCCCGGGCGCTCAAGTCCGCCACCGCGTAACCTGACCCTAGGCAAACCATTATCGGACAACATCATTGTAACTCACCAAAAAAACGAAAGATATTCATCCTGGTAACTTTTCTCAAGGGTGTCTGATCGCCGAAGGCTTCACTTCTTTCGCTGCTGCAGAAGGTTCGATGCCGCCAATTTGAGCACGCCCTAGCAACGAAACCTTCACACACACCCGGTACTACAAACAGAACAAAAAGCTTAAGAAATTAAATATCAACATTGTTTCTACAATTTTCTTTACTCAAGATGAGCAGGAGCACTGCTGCAAGCGTTTGTTACGGGCAGGCTCAGCGCTCCAACGTTCGTAATCCTCCGCGATGCGCTCCAAATGTTGGGCATCAAGACCACCAACGTATTTCTGCAAGTCTTGAAGGTCTAGCTTCTCAGAAAATGGATGAGAAGCCATGTATAGTACAATTGAAATCATCTGACCTGCAGCATGATAGTCAATTGGAATTCTCACGTCATTATCAGACTCGTCAGAACGTGTGAGAAGTCGCTGGATATCGGTAACACCCACCAGGTTGTATACACGCTGAATAACCTCTTCCAAGACCCACCCTCGCAAAACAAACTTGGGGTTGACGGCATCACTATGCTTTGCTCGGCTGGCATCGCTTGTCGTACCTTCACCTTCAAGGCGTGCTCGATAAACAGCAAGCCAATTGGCAATCTTATCTCTAGATTCAGAAGCATCACCCTGATCTTCAACAAATACACTAGCAAGCTTTGACAGGTAGCTGGGCGAGTATGCTGTCTGTTCAAAGAGCTTGAGGTGTCCCAGTCTTCGGAAAAACAAGTTGAAATCAAGCTCTTCATTCTGTAGCAAATTTGTCAAAGGAATAATAAGATTCTCCAAGTCATCATTACGGTTAGTTTTCAAACCTAGTCGTTTTTGGAAGCCAGAAATCACAGAGTCCTGTACAACGCTTTGGTATAGTTCGCCAGCTTCTCTAATCACCTGTTCAGCTATTTCCGCGAGTTTCTCGGCCTCTTTTGTGGTCTCAGGGGCACCATATTGAACAAAAGAGTCACGGGCCAAGATTTCTGGCGTAGCGGCGAGGAGCGCACCGAGATCTTCACCAAACCGAGTCAAGTTCCACCACACTGCAACAACCTGATTGCGATAAGAGTACCTCAAAGAGCTGTCATCATGATTGGGAGAATAATACTGATCAAATTGATCAAGGAAAGCGAAGGGGCCAAAGTCAATCGACAAGCCTTTGATTGAAGTATTGTCCGTATTCAAAACTCCATTCATGAATCCATATGTCTGCCATAGCCCAACAGTTTTTGCATTAGCAAGAATGACCTGTCGGTAAAATTTAACATAGCGAGACGTTTCAGGGCCGAGTTGAGGGTTTGCGGTAGGCCAGTTGTAAATGAGTTTATCCTCACCGCCATAGACATGGTCGATACAATAGTCTGCAAGCTTCCTAATACTCACATTATCTTTCTGGTGATTGAATATATCAAAATTTCCCAGTCGAACCCAGGTAGGAGACATGCGAGCGACGATGGCGCAAGGCTCAATCTTTTCCCGGCGAGCATAATTCCGAGGCAGCAATGTCAAAGACAATGCGCGAGTTGTAGGTATTCCTAAAGCATGTAGAGCCTCCGATACCAAGTATTCTCGAATACTTGATCGAAGAACAGCATTTCCGTCTGCGAAGCGAGAGTATGGAGTGCGACCAGCACCCTTAAGCTGAATTTCATATTTTTTAGAAGGATCTTTGGGATTAGTCGCTTCAAAAAGTGTCAGAGCTCGACCGTCGCCGAGTTGTCCGGCCCATACGCCACTAGACACGGTTAGTTGGATCGATGTTACTAAGAGTATACCACTTACAATTGCCATCCTCCATAAAGCTGAGCATAAGGATAAATTCCGTCTTCTTCTGATTCGACAATAGCCCTACCAGACACAACATTTTTGAAGAAGGTTGAATTGCGCTCGCGATCATAGTTTAAACCAAGGTCGTCAATTGCCAATGGAGACGCCGATAATAACTGAGAAACCGGAGGCACCTTTATTCCCTCTTCTTCGGCTGCGGCCTCCTTTTCCTTATTTACTCTTTCAACGGGTGTGACCCAGGAGAAGAAGCCATTCTCGATGATTCGGTCGCCTCGTCTCAGATCTTCAGACGCTTCTTTAGCAGCCTTGATGGTTGGAATCTCAGAATCAGGGTCAAGATATTTTGTAAACGGAGAAGCTTTGTGTAAGCTCTCCAGTGTATGCTCGCCTGTTTGCGTCATATCTGGCGTAATTCCAGAGCCCCTTTTAGCAGAATAACCTCGTGTGAATATCTGCTTCGTTACCTCAGCATACACAGAGGTTGCGCGAGCACTGATAGACGAGGGACGTGGCAAAATCACGGTGATGGTGGATGGAGCTTCAAAGCTTTGACTCCGAGTGAAGAATACAACTTTTGGCCGACTGCAAAAGGACAGAAAAAAAAACAAAGAGCGAGATGAATGAAGCTTTTTAGTTAATATTAATAATACTTTAAAGTTTCTACATGGAATACTGAAAGGTAATAATGCTTGCTACGGATGATCGTGCCGTCGTTCATGAGTTGACAGGAACAAGAAAGAACCCAATGCGTGGGAGTACTCTCTTCGGAACTCTTTATAGATTGAAACTTCAATTAAAAAAGTTTGAATGTAATGATGATGAATTTGTTATACGGCACATCTGCTACTAAACTTTCCATAAGGGCAGCAGATGCTCGCTTGTTCTTTCAGTCTCGTGTATTCATAAACCGACCAATTTTTATTAAAACATACACACAAACAACAAATTTATGCAGGATATAGTCAGCTAATGTAGAATGTCGGCACCGTTGCGTCGTCCTTAAGTATCGAATAGAGGTCGAGAAAAACTTTTCAATCCGGCAGGATTGTAGCAAAAGCACACCAGGCCAGACTCCAAAACATAAAACTAAACTAAATTCACAAACTTAAAAGGGTCGTTTCTTTTTGGTAAATGCATGAAGACCACTTAGGCCTCCAATCTCAATCGAGCGGTGGGGTTGGTGACCTTGATGCCTAAGCTCTTGGCCTTCTCAACAATGGCAACACGCTTGCGGGAGGAAACGTTGTGGGCAATCTCGGCAGCGTAGTCGTCAGACTGGAGGAGCAAGACCTCGACGTCCTTGGGGTTGGAGACGACAAAGACCTTGTAGCCAGCAGGGTTGCGGAACTTGGTCAACTTGGCAGAGCCGTAACCGATCTTGGGCATGCGAGGGCGGCCAGAGAATCGTCGTCGGATACAACTGTCAATACCCTTGGGCTTGCGCCATGACGAGCCAACTCGCTTGAACTGGTCCGACTGGTATCGGTTGAACTTGGTGGTCTTCTTCTTGACGATCTTCTTAGGGTGAACAGGCATCTGTTTGTCTGTTAGTCTTGCTGTTTTTAAATGCTGTTGCTGTGTTTAAAGCTGACCTTTGCTGTGCTATGTCGGATGGCTGAAGCGAAGTCTGCGTCGCTTTTGCCGGTGGGTTTGCGTCGTTGCTGGGCAGAGCAGTGTGACCGTCTTTTTTGGTTCATTGCTCACCCTGATCATGTGATTATTGTTCATTTTTGATTGGTCGGTTGGTGCGGCGCGTTTTCTCTCTTCTACTTTCGCTCTCCACCGTTCAAGCATCCAATTTTGATTTTGGGCTCGGTCGCGGGCTTTTCACTACATCAGTCGGCATTACATCTCCATTAAATTGAATTAATATTGTCTTCGATTCACACTCAAGCGTGATTCCATCATAAACCTTCGACGTGCACTTTTAACAGCACAGAAATGAACCCAGTTGCTCAGCATGCAGTCCTCGTAGGCTGCAATAAAAGTTCCCATTCTCCACAAAAAAAAATAACAATTACAAATTAAACAAGCCATAACAAACTGTATAAACCCATTATGGAAAGATCCAACGGCCATCGATAAAGCCGGCTGCTCAGCCCTTGACCCATTCCAAAGCCTTGGTGAAGGAAGCCTCTGGAGAAATACCAACTTCAGAAACGATAAGCTTGCCATCTTTAAAGATCCAGTGTGATCTAATGGTACCTTTGGGAAACTTTTTGGCACCTAGAACTCCCAAAAGCTCAGATCCGGGATCAGATAGTAAGTGGTAAGGCAAATTCTGCTTGGTCTTGAAAGTGGTTTGAGCCTTAGGGGAGTCTGTAGAAATTCCAAACACTCGAACACCCTTCTCTTCAAACTGAGGGACGCGGTCGCGGAAGCCGCAAGCTTGTCGGGTGCACCCAGGAGTACTAGCTCTAGGATACGCAAAAAGAACTACTATTCCTGTAGCCCAATCCTTTGCGATATCAATTGATGTTCCATCTTCGTCCACAAGACTCAGTTCAGGGACAGGCGAGCCAACAGGAAGACCCTTTGCATCAGACTTTCCATTGACAGCCTTCTTAGAGGTCACCTTGGATTCTTCCGTCACAGTAGACTTGCTCAATTCATCGGCAGCAGCGGCAGCCTTCGCTTCAGTTAACGCCGGTGTCTCAGTCGGGGCGACTTGAGTCTTGGAGACCTTAGTAGGTTTAGGTGCGGCAGCTGCTGCACGTTTCGAGGCACTCTTTGCTGGATCCTCTTTGCTGGCTTTCGAAGCTGTACTCGCTTGCTTTTCCGAGGAAGCTGCAAGTGCTTTCGCGACTGCAGCGCGGCGAGGACGGTTTTGATATTCAATCTGTGCAATTCGAGCTGATTGACGTTTAGCAGGTGCCATTGATATTACTCGGTCAAATATTATAAAACTGTAAAATCTCGAAGAAAAGTGAAAGTGACACGCGTGACAGGACCGAATGGGAACAGAAACTCTGAAAAATACGCGATGCATGTACGGAAATTACTGTACGCTCGCAACTGAAAAAAATAGAAAACCATAATTACAGGATATCCTACCAGATATATCAAAATAAGATTTTTTTGTCTACGACGATTCTGTAGCTCTGGAGAAGAACTCATAGAGAGATGTAACCTATAAAAATGATCCTATGAAGTTATTATTACGTCGACCGATACGAAATTAGTAATCTGGCTTTTTCATCTCAAATCCATTGCTTGAGGAATTCTTCAACTCTTCAACCTTTCCAAGTTAATTAAACAAAATCAGGCAAGCCTCCACTTCCAAATTGCACGATATTACTCTCTGTAGTATCCACGGAGTTAGCAAGTCCGAGGACATTGTGCTGTTGATCATAGACAGCATAAACCTTTTTCAAAAACACATCTCCATAGATGTTGATGTCAATATGATTGTGCGCAGCAGAAGATAACGTGAAAACAGATAGATCACCATTACCGGTGTTAACACCTGTATCAAAGAAGAGATCCTGCACAGGGAGTTCAACGGTGAAATTTTTGAATACAATAGGAATACTAAAGTTCAATTTATTAACATCAGCAGTGGGTAGAGTGTAGATGCCAAGAACTTGTAAAAGAGAATTTAAAGCAGTAGCTCCCGTAGCGTTTAGAACAGACTCAAAAAGAGTGTTGTTGAGGAGGTTAATTCCTGTTGAACCAGAGTCAATAATGACAGGCTCGTCCACAGAATACCCATAGAAGGACTCCACGGGAATAAAAAAGGCCCTTGGATCATCTGTAAGTGCTCCAGTGATATTAACAATATCATAAACATGGATTGAACCAGTATACTTAGCGGTGTCAATACCCCCGAATATAATTGACGAATCAACATTGGTTGGAGAGAGAAAGAGTGAAAAGGCGTCTGAATTGATAGCTCCAGTTTCATACAGAGCTATTGGCAAATTAGGATAAGGTGCAACCTTGGTAAAGCCTTCAGTTGCTGGATACCCAACCCCTATAAGATCAGAAACAATAAATGACTGGGTGGCATCTCCAATCGTAAAGTTTTTGACAGATACACCGCCCACAGTCACAACATCATAGCCAATATCACCGGATGCGCTTCCGGTTCCATATCGATTCGTAAAAGTGTTAACAACACCATTAGGATCATCATTCCATGTTTTGGAATTCGCAGCCTTGAAACTAGTGAGAACTAAATCTGAAGATCCGGTATCAAACTCGACTGCAATAGTTTGGGGAGGTGTACCAACTTCAATGTCACCACGATAGGGCTGGCCTGAGCGAAGCAAAGGTACGAGACCAATTGCAGCATCAAAGTCAGTCTCACTCAATTCAAAGAGGCGTCTCAGATTATTCTCAAAATCTACAGGGTTGCTGCGGGAAAGAGGAATAGAGAGAAACTTAAGATCTCGATCAGCCTGTGCCACACCTAGAACGGGGAGAGCAAAGAGTAGTAAATAGTATAACATTATACCGTTTTGAACTACATTTCTATCCCTAGAAATAATTGGATCTATTTATCCTCTGGCGTAAACAATTTTTCTTTTCAAAAGTCAAGTATAGCCTTCGATGCACTCCTCTTAAAACTAGAGTATACGCTGGAACCTTGAACAAACGCAATAAAGTCAATCGAATTCTCCACATAAGTAGGTTAAATTTCAACGCTATTTTTTTCCGGGGAAAAGTTTAATCCATCTCTAAATTCTCGGTCAGGTATGGGCCTAGTTTTTTCACGTTGATCGATCAACTTCAAGAGGGGGGGGGACGATACATTGATTGAATCTGTTAGTAACGGCAGGTGTGAGACGCAAACTAGATCAATGAGTTGGTAGAGCGTTTCAAACAGTATCCTAATGTAGTGAGCATCCGCAGGTTTTAGTTACCAATACTTCGCTTCACCACTCCAACTGTGCCGCTAAAGAAAATTTGTTTTAATTAAATTAGCCAAATGAAATATAGCCCCATTCCAATTACATAGTAACCCTCAGATCAGAGTCATCTCTATAGTATGTATGGGTGATTATATTTATCAATGCAAGGAAGCATGAGGAGTTCTCTCTCCGAATCGCACTCTCTGCACGGTGATTTCAGTTCGAGTGGGCCTTGTACGCTTAGATGATTAAAGAAGTAATTCACTCAAGCTCATAGCTCCAAGGTTGGTTGAATCCCCAACTTCAAAGTTCTACTCAATATATACATTCCACGCCAACCCCACGCAACACATCATATCAGCCAATCAAGACATAAGACGTACTACAATAGTTCCCAGGTTAAGGACCTCTGTCCTCTCTTATTGGACTGGAAAGAGCAATCAGATGAGAAATTTCTACTAGAGGAGAGGCATGGTCTGTACCTCACCCCTGCACTCATCTCTTTGTAGAGGAAAGAAATCCTCAAGATCCTCCCACTTATTCGTCGTAATCTCTCAGCCACGTAAACACATTTAGTTGTTGAGCCGGAATATGATATTAAAAACAGAGAGTAGCGAGAGGTCTTCGTAGGTCGTACGGTTTCTGTGGAGCAATTTAGGTAAAGAAAGGTTCATCAGGGGCACTGCCTGACAACCAGAGTTTAATTCCACTGAGGTCACCATTCTCCCAGAGATGCTCTCACAATAAGCTCATTTGCAAAAAGAGCCGCTCAAATGGTGGAACTACAAACTCTTTTACATTCAAGTTAATGTAACTACACTTCTATGAATCACAAATTAAATCTTCAATGTTATAAATACCCTCAATACAGTTGACATTATCCGTAGAGGTGGAGCAAACTAGTAACTGGAAAGAAAATTAATTGTCTGTGGTAATTGATACCAACGCTTATTCATATGTAAGCAGTCCGCCAGATCCAAGAGCGACAACATCGGAGGAGTCAGTATGGACACCCTGAGCTAGGCCAATCTTAGTATTAGTAATATCAAAGACAACGTATGCACTGCGCAAGAAAGGATCACCAAGAATATTAATCGGCAATTGAGGAACATTATAGACTTGTAAAGTCCAGACGTTCTCTCCTTCCGAATTAACTGTTCCCTCGTTCAAAAAAAGGGAGGATCCCGGAACAGAAACTGTAACACCCTCAAAAGTGAAAAGAATATCAACGTCCAATGCCTGCACCTGAGACCCGGGTAAACCGTAGCCTCCATTACTCAAGGGCTGAGCTCCTGTAGACGATATAATGGATTGAAAAATAGAATCGTCCTTAATATTAATAACGGAAGTACCAGTGTCCAAAACAGCGGGGGCATTAAGAGATTGACCATTCACGTCTTCAACATTAACAAAGAAGGCCGTGGGCTTCGAGACCGATTGGTCTTCGTCATTCACAAGAACAATATCAAGAATAGCAAGTGGTCCAGTGTACTTGGCCTCGTCGACACCGCCGAATAAAATCTCACCGGTACCACCAGTACCATCACTCAGCTCCGAGAGATAAATTGAATAAGCATTCACATCGGTAGCACCCGCATTCTGAAGAGCTGCAGGAAGATTGGGGTAAGGAGCATTAGGGAAAGCCTCGTTTATAGGAAAACCTATTCCCACAAGGTTTGTAATTCCATATGAAAAGCTCGATTGTCCCAGAGTCAAGCTAGGTATAGTAACTCCGCTGATTACTGCCACATCAGTACCAACCTCACCCCAAGCTTGGCCACTTCCGAATCCAGCATCGAATGATTCTCCAGAGTCTACCCAAGTGCTAGACTCACTGGAGTCGTAGGAACTGGAAATGAAGTCTGACGATCCAGTATCCCAATCGGCATTGATGACCTGGGGGGGAGTACCAACAGAGATATCACCATTGTAAGAAAGACCACTCAAGGTCAATGGTTCAGTGGCACCATCGCTGCGCTTATGATTCAACGCAGTCGAGTTCACATTATGTCTATTCACTTTGAAAGGAACCGAAACAATTTTGAGGTCTCGGGCTTCGAGGGCAGCCCCCCAGGTAGGAACAGCCGAGATCAAAAGCAAAAAGGCAGTCTGAAAAGCAGGAGTAAGTTTCATCTTTTTCCGTAGCTACTTCTCCAGAAGGTCTCGAAATATCTCGGTGTTTTATACGGTTCTGTGGAGTAAGCGATAACGATTGCGACTTGCCAATCCCGATTTCCAATCCCAATTTCTCTAGTAATCGAAGGTAAAATTGCTTCATTTTTCGATCCAAGATCTCATAACTTTAAAGTTTTGATCGCACTTATGTCTAAGGTATTGTTCCAGAAAGGCATCAATTGATGAGTATGGAAAGCGGAGTTCAAAGTCCACTGGTAAAAGTTGTTGATAGGCTAGGTTGATCTTTTGGTATCGTGTGATATTCACTTGTAGAGTGCTAATTCTGGAAGGTTTGAAAAAAAAAATTAAGTATCACTATTGGTTTTCAGCTCTCCCAGAGCATCCCTCTTCGCCAAAAGTTCTCACAAGTCTTCGCGTTTCGATATATCACAAAAGCCGTTATCCCGAATACTAACTAGGAGCTGCCGTTTCTATATGGCAGTAATTACGCCTTAAGCTTAACAGGTCAAATCACCAGAAAGTCGTCATAGGTTAAATATAGGCGTGCTTAACTGTCATCTTACAAGTTCATATCTCTGAAATTCAAAGAAAAGCCCTTATTTATTTTGACTTTAGGTATCGATGACTTTCTTCAGAATGGCGAATACACTTGACACTTTTTTTTGATCAAGGAGGTCTCACAAGTCAAAGAGCAAGATAGACTTTGTCTATGCCGCTCTTCCATCGCCCAGGCAGAAGAATCCAGCTTGGTGGCTATGAGTTGCTTTTGAGTATGAAAGTGGTAAACCATGGTTGCATTGTGGATGAAATCTTAATTAATCCCAGGGCATTGATGTTCTGCGAGACTAAGTAAGTAAACCTGACAAAATATTAACATTGAAGTATACGTTATATATGATTTTTTGTTCCAAGGTCTATCATCTCTATGGGACTACCTCTCGGTCTGTTCTGGTAATCTCCCTAAATCGCATATAGACGACTGCTACTGAAAATACAAAGAGCATCATTTACAAACGTCCGCTATATTTTCATTTAGCCTATACCTTTGTTCTGAGAAAATTGAATATCTTTTCACGTCTTTTACTACTGAAGACTTCTCGAGCAGTTGGGATTGATTACCTCTCCCTCGCTTTTAAGAATTAAATGCATTA
The DNA here is from genome assembly GCA_030582095.1 of Trigonopsis vinaria. NCBI lineage: Eukaryota > Fungi > Ascomycota > Trigonopsidomycetes > Trigonopsidales > Trigonopsidaceae > Trigonopsis > Trigonopsis vinaria. Next base: position 26,985 of record JAKTWP010000030.1, read on the forward strand.
AAATCACAGTACATATAAGAACAAACTTGACTAATGAATTCAACAAGGCTTAGGAAAAGGTAGTCAATCCACCAGGGCCAAGAGCGACAACATTGGAGGAGTCAGTGTGATCAATTGGAGCAATACCAATCTTGGCATTTGTAAGATCAAAGACAATGTATGCATTGCGCAAGAAAGGATCACCATAAATATTGACATTTCCCAAATCATAGTCAGTTTGAACTTGTAAAGTCCAGTAGCTATTTCCGAATATATCAGTCTGTCCCTGATCCAGGAAAAGAGATGCAGCTGGAACAGGAACCGTAAGACCCTCAAAAGTGAAGTCGATGTTGAAGTCTAAGGCCTGGACTTGAGACGGAGTGAGTCCGTAGCTTCCAGTGAACCCAATAGCCTGGGAACCTGTAGTCTGAATAATAGATTGAGTAATAGAAGGGTCAACGAAGTTGATAAATGAAGTGCCAGAGTCCAGAAGAACGGGAGCATCAACTGACTGACCATTCGCTTCTTGGGCGTTAACAAAGAATGCTGCGGGACTTGAAACTGATTGGTCTCTGTCATTCTGAAGAACAATGTCAAAAATAACAAGTGGTCCAGTGTACTTGGCCTTGTCAACACCGCCAAATAAAAACTCCCCGGTCCCGGCAATATTGTCACTCAGCTCCGAGAGATAAAGCGAATAAGCATTCACATCAGTAGCACCCGAATTCAGCAAAGCTGCAGGAAGATTGGGGTAAGGAGCATTAGGGAAACCTTCGTTGGAGGGAAAACCGAGTCCTACAATATTCGAAACATACTCTGTACTAGTAGAGTGACCCAGAACCAAGTTAGGAATAGTAACTCCACCGAGTGTAACCACATCAGTGCCGATTTCGCCCTGAGCTCTGCCAATTCCGAACGCAACGGAGAATGATTTTCCAGAGTCTACCCAAGTGCTAGACTCACTGGGATCATAGGAGTTGGAGATAAAATCAGATGATCCACTATCAAAATCGGCGTTAATAACTTGGGGAGGGGTACCAACAGAAATATCGCCCCAGTAAGCAAAACCGTTCAAGGTCTGTGGTTCAGTGACAGTATCACTACGTCTCTGCTTCAGTGAAGTACTATTGTAAGCGATTTTAGACACTTTGAAAGGAATAGAAACAACTTTGAGGTCCCGGGCTTCGAGGGCAGCTCCCAAGGTAGGAACAGCCGAGATTAAAAGCACGAAAGTAGTCTGAAAAGCAGGAGTGAACATCATTTTTTGCCGTAGCTAACTCTCGAAAAAATTTGAAAACATTTCGGTCTTTTATCTGTGGAATCTGTGGAGTTAGCGATAACTCCTGCAAATCGGGCAGAATGTTGCTACAGTCGGATCCCGATCGTTAGTGTAGTGGATTACTAAATTAATCATAATAATCATGATTGGAATGTGACAATATGTAACTAATTGTATCATTTCCCCTTTTCGATCTATGATCTCGTAACTTTAAGGTTTGGACCTTTATGTCTAGGGTATTATTCGGTCAAGAAGCCTCCAATTGATAGTGTATCGCCTAAAATTTAAATTCAAATTCCATTTTCTGTAGCGAAGATGCGTGAGTGCCTGTTTACTCTTGGATATTGTTATATTCCTCGCCAAGATGATGAGCAACCAGGAAAAAATGGCCATCATTATATGCTATCAGCTCCCAAATCACTGCTTTCCGGAATCGTGCATAGAATCCATCCAAACACTGGCTGAGAACTAAGTTTCTCTATCTCTCAGTGATTGCGCCCTAAGCACCCTAACCACTCTAAGCGGCACAAGCACACCGGAAGTTGAGATACGTCGAATATAGCCGCGTTCCCTTGATTTTTAATTTTCACAGATAGAAGAAAGCCGTTATTAATTTGACTTTTCGTACCGATAACTTTCTTCATAATGGCGAATACACTTGGCACTTTGATCAATGGGTTCTTTCAAGCATAGCGAAACACAAAAAAAATACTCTGCCTTCCAGAAAAAACAGACATTTCCTCATATACTCAACTCCCCGAAATCGGGGATATTTAGGAATTGGTATTTTTTTTCTTCTGGCTTTTGCGAATAAATAAGTCCAAGTCAATTGCTATGCTTTACAAGTCGAAGCAGCCAATCGTATGTATACTAGTGCACAATTACAGCTGATATGCTTGTTGCTCATTTTACCAACCCCTGTTCAATTAATCAACCACACTCCTAAATATCGCAAACTGATGTTTTTCTATGTTAAATAATACTTTCAATCAATCATTAATAAATAACAAGAAGATGAGATAGAAAGCTGGAAAGAGAAAACAAAATTGCCTGAAATGCCTCGTTGGAGCTTAGGAATATGTAGTCAATCCCCCGGGGCCAAGGGCAACAACATCAGAGGAGTCGGTGTGGACAGTCTGAGAAATACCAACTTTATGATGAGTAATATCAAATACAGTGTATGCACTCCGCAAAAAAGGATCACCATAAATGTTGACATTGAGACCCTCATGAGTTTGAACTTGTAGAGTCCAGTAAAGTGATCCATCCAAGGCACCTCCAGTGTCAAGGAAAAGGGAGGCAGCAGGGACAGAGACTGTAACTCCCTCAAAGGTGAAGTCAATATCAAAATCTAAAGCTTTTACTTGAGTCTCAGTTAAGCCATATCCTACCGTAGTGTAAAGCCCGTAGGGCTCAGCGCCGGTGATGTTGATAATATATTGAGTAAGAGAACTGTTAACAAAGTTGATAAATGAAGTTCCAGAGTCTAAAATGACGGGAGCGTTAAGTGGCTGGCCATTCACTTCTTGAGCATTAACAAAGAATGCCCTGGGGGTCGAGACTTTCTCTCCTAGATCATTCTGAAGAACAATATCAAAGGTAGCAAGTGGCCCAGTGTACTTGGCCTTGTCAACACCGCCAAACAAAAACTCCCCGGTCCCATCAGACTCCTCTGAGAGATAAAGTGAATAAGCATTTACATCAGTAGCACCCGAATTCTGAAGAGCTTCAGGAAGATTGGGGTATGGGGCATTATGAAAAATCTCGTTAACGGGAAAACCAAGTCCGACAAGATTCGAAACTACATATGAACTAGTAGAGTGACCCAGAACCAAGCTAGGAATAGTAACGCCATCAATTACAACCACATCAGTACCAACCTCACCCGAAGCTTGACCAATACCGAAATTAATAAGGTATGATTCATTAGAATCATTCCAGGTGCTAGAATCACTGGGGTTGTAGGAGTTTGAGATGAAATCGGAAGATCCAGTATCCCAAACGGCATTAATGATCTGTGATGGAGTACCAACAGAGATATCACCGTAATAAGAAACCGATAACAAGGACAATGATTCATCGACAGTGACACTGCGTTTGTGTTTCAGCGCAGTATTGTTGAGAGCAGTCTTAGACACTTTGAAGGGAACCGAAACAATTTTAAGGTCCCGGGATTCAAGGGAAGCTCCAAGGGTAGGAACCACTGAGATTAAAATCAAGGAAGGAATATGGAAAGCAAGGGTAATTTTCATCTTATGTTGTACAAAAATCTCAAAGTATCATATTTCTTTTATAGTGTTATGTAGGCAAATAACTGCAGTCTTTGAGCCTTAATTTCTTAAACATTCCAGCCCCGAACTTTTGTGGCTTTAAGTTTGCCATTAGTAATGCAAAAAAATAAAGGATAAGATACCAATCAATAACGCATTTCCTGCTTGGTTGACGGAGTTCATTGTCATTGGGTACAGTCCCACTCATTCTTGGATATTGTTATACTGTGGTACATAGCAGCTCGAAGAAAAAAAATAGGCACCATTATTAGTGTCCAGCTCTCTCGTAACTTGTACTCTTCAACTAACTACTGTATAAAGATAGTGATTCTAAAGACTGGCAGGAAGCACAGTTTCTGCTGCTATGAATCCTAAGCTTAATACGTTAGAGCATTTTCATAAGATGATGTGCCTTCTTATCATGTATTGTATGCGGCTAGAAGAAATGCCGTCATCAGACATCAGGTAACGATACTTTTTTAGGAATGGTGACTTGAGTCCTGGTGGATGGAAGGAACTAAATAGACTTTTTCTTGGCCACTTTTGACTCCTTTTGCGATAGAGCCCAACTATTCAACTGGAAGTGTTAATTTCGCCATTACAAAGAAAGTATCAATGGTGTGGAGAGATTTTTCTTAGCAGGACATGATTCCAAATGACCTATTCAAATAGATATAATATGACGTTGTATGGGGTATAGAAAGAATATAGTTCACAATCTAATTTATTTTTAATGAATATAAATTTAAATTACCGAGGTTATGTGTAGATATTATGAACTATCCACTTGATAAAATGCTGTTCTTTGCTCCTCACTTGCGATGCAGAATGCTAGTCGAAAGTCTTTTCCAAATTAGCATACCATTCAACTGTAAACCCTCTAATACCGTCGGATGAAGAGGCAACATTCCGATCCCCGCAAAAATCCCCGCAAAAATCCCCGCAAAAGAGGCGGGCCCGATCACCACAAAAGGAGCAGAAGGACCCGCCGACTCTCGATCTCGAGGAAATCCAAAGCAAAATAGCAATTAGTCCACGTTCATTTAAGTGATTGCCTGCATGATCCTATTGACCGCGTTAAGCGCAGGGATAATTGTCAAAAATGAAAATAGTTGTAGTGTAGTGGAATTCTCTGTCTACCGTCTCAACGCTGAGCTCTCACACCCGAGTGCACAAAAGATTCCAGGTGGTTGAGACACCATCTGCATTGACGCGGACGTATTAGCGAGCGATCAACATGTGAGGAGAGCCATCAAGTGTTCAACCGTGGGGATCTTACCAACCGCAAGAAGCTGAATATTCACCATCTAAAGACCCGGTTTTCATATCGTAAAAAGAAATCGTACCTATTACTTCACAAACAGTTTAGAGTAAAGCCTAACAGTGAAATGCATCATTGATGAGATATATTCTGAAATGCATCTCTGTCTGTACTAGTAAGATCCCTAACAAATATCCGTGTTCAAACATAGCAGTGAGGAAGTGCCGAAGCAAAAAAGTACTTGACAAGAGGAAAAAAAGACACTCTCGGGCACTCATTTACTGTACAGCCACTTCTCAAGCTTCACAAGCTCGGCATACGCGTTAATAAATTCAGGGTGCGGAAACCCGCAGTTTGCGTACGTTGCCTGGCTTGTTCACCGGCGTCATCCCTCACCAAATCTCCCACGCTTGGACGGTTTAAAGACCTCCTCGAGTAAATAATTTACACGTCACGCAATTTTCTCAAAATGTCACATGTTTAAATGAGGAATTTCCAACTTTTGTGTGCTTTTTTTTTCTGGTTTTTCGCAGTCAAGGACGGTCGGAGTTAAAATTGCGGCGTATTGGGAGTTGGAATGGTGGAAGCTGACGCAACAATTAGGACATTATTAATTGATTGATACATAAAAGGAGAGAGAACATCCCTTTTTTTGTGTATTAAGTCAAACATTTTAAAATGACTGTACCAACTTTCAAGCTTGCGACTGGAAGGACTATTCCTGCCATTGGATTCGGTACTGGCACGCGCTGGTTCAAGGCTAAGCCTGGCGAGCCTGATGAGAAATTGGTGGAGGCTCTTGTCTCTGCAATCAAGACTGGATACACTCATCTTGATGGAGCCGAGGTCTACAACACTGAGCAAGAATTGGGAGAGGCCATTCGACGTTCCGGTGTTCCTCGCAAGGACCTGTATGTCACCTCCAAAGTGATTACAAACATCTCCGACGTTGATGGCGCCATTTCAAAAACTCTTGAGAAGATTGGAACTGACTATCTTGACTTGTATCTAATCCATGCACCTTTTGTTGATGAAGCTACTCTTGTCACGGCTTGGAAAAAGTTGAATGAGCTCAAAAAGGCCGGCAAAGTCCGCGACATTGGTATCTCCAACTTCGCTGTAGCTGATATCGAAAAAATTTTAGCTATTCCCGATACTGAGCCTCCTTCAGTTCACCAGATTGAGTACAACCCTTACTTGCAGAACCAGACTCCGGGTATTGTCGAGTATAGCCATAAGAAGAACATCGTTGTTGAGGCATACAGCCCCCTTGTTCCATTAACCTCTGTTCCTGGTGGCCCAATTGATGGATTTGTTCAGAAGGTTGCCACCAAGTATGGCAAGGAACCCAGTCAAGTTCTCCTCCGGTGGGTCTACCAGAACAATGTCTTACCCATCACTACTTCTTCCAGCCCCGAACGCCAGAAGCTCCAGCTTGACATCTTTGACTTTGAACTTACCTCCGAGGAAGTCAATGAAATTAAAAAGCTTGGTGCCAGTCACCACTTCCGCAAGTACTGGACCGACAAGTACACTTGAGCGATGTCCCAAAAGACGGATATAGAATAATGAATATAATCAAAACCAGAGTAACTACTTTACGCGTAAATCACAAAAGCACGACATTAGCTCTACTGTAAGGCGTAGGCGGGGTAGGGGTAAATAATTGTAGGCTGTCTACTACTTTTGCCAAGCTTCAACCTTTTAACGTCTTGGATGTGTTAACAATAAAATCTCATCACAAAGCTGGGTATATGACGACTCCCACCTTCAAACTTTTAACTGGCCGTACAATTCCCGCCATTGGGTTTGGTACCGGAACGCGTTGGAAGACAAGATCGGATTCGGGTGTGTTCAACGAAAAGCTCGTCCAAGCTCTGACGTCTGCTATAGACATTGGATACACTAATTTAGATAGTTCTGAGGTGTACAACACAGAATCTGACCTTGGTGAGGCACTTCGACGCTCTGGCATACCCCGCAAAGACATCTACATCACTTCCAAGGTATACAAGAACATGTCTGATGTCGACTTTGCTATTAGTCAGAGTCTTCAGAAGATTGGTACCGACTATCTTGACTTGTACCTTCTCCATGCACCCTTTAATATTGAAGAAAATACTCTTTTGGATGCCTGGGTGAAGCTGAATGAACTCAAAAAGGCTGGTAAAGTCCGCGACATTGGAGTTTCTAACTTTTCTGTGACTGATATCGAAAAGATATTGGCTATTTCCGATACTGAGCCTCCTTCAGTTAATCAAATTGAATACAACCCTTACTTGCAGAACCAGTCTCCTGGAATTGTTGAATATTGTCGTCAAAATAACATTTTTATTCAAGCCTACAGTCCTCTTGTACCTCTTACTTCTGCTCCCGGTGGACCACTTGATGATTTTGTGAAGATGGTCGCTATCAAGCACAGCAAAGAACCGAGCCAGATCCTCCTCCGGTGGGTCTATCAGAATAATATTCTACCCGTCACTACTTCCTCTAACCCTGATCGTCAAAAACTTCAGCTTGATATTTTTGACTTTGAGCTTACGCCTGAAGAGATTGCTGAAATCAGCAGACTCGGTGCGACACACCACTATCGAAGGAACTGGGTCCGCAACTACCAATAAACGCCATTCTATCTTGACTTATTATAACTTTTACAACATATGTTTGACAAGTCGCTCAAATCGCTAAACGATTTGGATTTCTTGTCTAATGCGCAGAGGACGCCGCCGCTTGTGTGGCGTCTGGGAGTTTACACTCTCAAGCTAGAGAAGCACGGTATTTCTTGTCAAAACTTATCTTTTCTTGGGACTACAGTTAATATTTATATCTCACAACAGTTTATTTTTTTACTAGAAAGGAACAATCTCGCGATATAACTAGCGGATCTGTGTAATAGAGAGACCTAAAAAAAAGGCCACACACCTCATCCGCTTATTAAAAAGCAGGTAAACCACCGGATCCCAAAACGTAGATATTATTTTCGTCATTATGGACTACAGGAGCAATCCCAACAACGCCGTGAGTGACATCGTAGACGGAGTAGGTGGCGCGCAGGAAAGGATCGCCGTAAATGGTAATACCATTAGGATCCGTGGAGACTTGCAAGATCAACATAGCTTCCCCGTTGTTGTTTCGGTATCCTTGATCAAGAAAGAGAGAGGAAGCGGGAATGTAAATAGTGATGCCCTCAAAAGAAAATGGAATCTCTACTTCAAGGTTGGCAACCGCAGAGGCAGCCAAAGCGTACAGTCCATAATAGTAAGACTGCGCACCTGTCATCTGAATGAGGTACTGGGTAGCCCGTTCATCGGTAAAGATTAGGTACGAAGTGCCCGAATCCAACAACACAGGAGTATCAATGTAGACATCACCAACGTATTGTGCGTTGATGAAAAAGGCAGTAGGACTATCAACTCGGTTGTTTCCGTCGTCTTGAAGAACGACATCAAAAAGCTGGAGCGATCCGCTGTATTTATTGGTGTCGATACCCCCAAACAAAATCTGGCCAGTGGCTTCATCTTCTGCCGAAAGATAGAGTGAGAAAGCATTCACATCTATAGCTCCAGCATTCTGAAGAGCCTGAGGCAAGTTCGGGTAAGGAGCATTAGGAAAACCAAACTCGTTCGCAGGGAAGCCAATACCAACAAGGTCAGACACAGCATAAGTGTAAGTAGAATGGCCGAAGATCAGTTCAGGAATAGTGTATCCGTTAAGAACAGCAACATCACTTCCAACGTCCCCCTGAGCAGCACCTAATCCGTAGGTAACACTATAACGCTGGTTGTAGTTTGACCAGGAGCTAGACTCAGATGGGTTGTAGGAGTTGGAAATAAAATTGGAAGATCCGGTATCGAAGTCAACATAGAGGGTCTGGGGCGGTGTTCCAATAGAGATCTCACCCCAGTACGCGAGGTTTCTCAAAACTAAACCCTCAGGAAAGTAATTGCCGCGCTCTTGAAGCGAGGAAGTATTTGTTTCAGTGACTTTCACCTGGAACGGGACCGATAGAACTTTGTCATTTTGGTTATTAACGGAAGCACCCAGTGCAGGTACTGCGCGCACCAAAATCAAGAAGGAAGCTTGGAATGCGAAAAAGAATTTCATCTTGAACTGATGGAGATAATTCAGCTATTTTCAAGGACTTTTTATAATGCTCCCATGAGAAGGCACCATCGAAAAACGGCTCTGCTGAGTCTCCACTGGGCTCAATCGATTTCTGATCAATCTCTATATCTCTTCCTTTTAAAGTTTGAGTGCAGTTCTCTGTTAACCTGTAGAATTATCATAAAACAGAAGATATAAAAGTGTTGCGAGTGGGAACGTATACTTTCCATCAACTCGAATCAAATCACAATGATATTCAGATACAGAAAGAATTGCCGGGTCTCTAATTAGTATCTCAGAGGTTTTAAACTGATGCTTCATCGCTTTTCGTCTTGTAATATTAAAAAAACGCGGCACAAAAGGCTTTTGAGAATATCCTAATAAAGGCAAATACCTCGGTCTAATTACTGCAGTGTACACCGGGATCAAACTTCCCGAGAAGCCAGACTCATTATGCTCAGCACTAAAACAAAAAAAAAAGAAGAGGGGTAACTTTGAGGTTCTTGGCTATCTGTATCCTTTGCTGATATGATAAATAAACTTCTTGTCGTGGATGCAACTTCTCCATGTCTCCTCCGAGTGCTAATATCGTAAATTTAATGTCCTGGGCGTCTTAAATTTTAAATAATTCGCTATACGGCTAGTGTACAGCTCCAGGGTAATCTATTAAGCGAGCACCTTGCTAGACTCTGAAACAAACAGTATGAAGGAATGCTCTGACATATCCTAAAGAAAATGCAGGCACAAATCTACCTGAGTATTAGAAACTTGAAAGCATACTCAACCGGTTGGCCAAGCCAGAAGCATTCTAGAAAAGGCGCTGGCCTCGGAGTCTCTCCATGCCAAGGTATCTCTTTAAACTCTTGATGCTCAAAAGAGAAATTCACTTTCCAAAAATGAATGTTTACAGCAACTGGCAAACTCATGGGATATATGGTCGTAGCACGCCTCTCCAAACGACATGCTTGGATTATAATCTGGTTCAAGTCCGAATCTTGGGTAGTGCATCATCTGTATCTTAACAGCTTTCAAACGTATCGTGTATTCGCAGTCCAACCCTGCTCATTCACCCACTTTCCCGACAATCAATGCACAAGCAAACGTGGAAAGTGCCGCTCTCCGAGCATGATGACGCCGCAATACTAACGGCGTGTGTCCACCGTTCAAAAACTGCAACGTGAAGAACAAAAAAAATTGAGGAACGTGCCTGTGGAATGATCTCTCGATTATTATTACAACTGCTGACAATAAGTTGAAGAGCAGGCCGAAATAGAAATACCGCACCCCCTCTCCTATGCTCCCAATCTCCTTGACCTGAAACTGCACGTTTCCCGGCGCAATTGTTTTTTCACTAGGAGCTGACTTTGAATTGCAATACACTAACGCCTCATTGTATGCCTAATTGAGAGCGAAACCGACAGCGCCGCAAGTAGCCGGGAACGGTCCGAGCTTAGCCGGGATAGGTACCCCACAACGAAGATATTTGTTCATTGTTGGCGGATGAATAGGGGATATTTCATGGAAGGTGTTGGATAGAGTGAGTGGCTGATTTTTTTGAGTTTTAGCTTTTCGCTACAGCAAACCCCCATTAAAATGCCAAATCTAGCATAGCTCGTATCTACTTCAAGCTGCTTTTCGAGCCTTGTTCGGTTTCCTGGTCCCTAATGTCAATTAACCGAATGGTGTTGCTCGCTGCTAGCGTCATTTAAGCCTTCTACGGGGTATGAGGTCGGTGCAGAACTGACTTGTATGGCACACACAGTTAAAAATGCTGGGGCTTCTTTGCTTGAACTTCCAATTACTTCTGCTTTGCCTCTGTTACGACTTTAAAAAGCTTGATAATGGAAATATATCATTATACAACCTAGCAGCTATACAGGATGAAAACCAAATATACTAATTACCGTCGTCTCGAAGTTGTTCATACTGTCCCTGGTTCGGTCGAGGCTTGTCTCCTGGACGGACACGATCTACCAGTGACGACCAAACTCCTTCTCGCTGCGCTCTGGGAGACATGGACCCACGTTCAGCCTGGGAAGGACTGCGCTCGCCAATTGGCAAGTTCAATGATGAGCGAGATCGGTGGTGAAGGTTGGACGAATCGCGGTTCTCGTATCCGCTGCCGATGTCGCCTTCAGTTCGCGACCCAGATCCGGAAAAGTGTTCTCGTTCGGGCGACATGTCTCGAGGAGTCAGTGTTGGCGATCCATGTAGCAGTCGTGTTCCAGATGTATCTTCGTAGTCGCCATCTATCTTATTGGGAAAAAGAGCAGACGAATGTAGTGAGGCAGGTCGCTCAGCAGCAATGCCTAAACCGGCTCCACCCAAGACACCGTATGGCGCTTCAGATACAATCGAGCGAGAATCATCCCCAGTAGGTGTAGACGATACCGAATGCTCACCAAATAAGGAATCCATGTCTTCCAGATTGACACCCATCGTTTCTGGATATGTAAAATAAACCGTGACAAAAGCGACAGCACACCAGAAAGAGTGCATCATATATAGACGGTAACCAATCTTTTCCTGCAGTACTGGTGTAATTTCGCCTACAATCCAGTTGAAGGCCCAGTTTGAAGCCGTCGAAAGTGAGGCGCCCTTGGCGCGTACCTTAAGCGGTAAAATCTCGGGTGGATAGAGCCAGGGAACGGGACCCCATGAATAGCCAAAGAGTGCGTTGTATATGATAACAAATATAACAACTAATGTAGGCGTGAATGACTTGTCGAGATACATAAAGTAGGCAATCAGGTTGAGGGAGACAAACATTCCGAACGCGCCGCTAAGCAAAATGATGCGGCGTCCCCAGTGATCTACCAGGTACCACGGAGGAATTGTTGAAATAATATAGACGATGCCATTAATACCAGTCATGAGAATTGCATTTCGGCCGACCCAGCCGGCTTGTTCAAACACCAAAGGTGCATAGTAAGAAATGACATTAATTCCCGAGAGTTGTGCCAGAGCTTGCGAGGACATTGCGATAATTACACGTACTTTGTAGCGACGCCACATTTCCATGTATGATCGAGTGCCTTCTGATCGCATCTGCAAAACATTTTCCTTGATATCGCGATATTCTTGGATTGCGTGAGGATGATTGACGTCTCCACCACCGTGCAGGTCGGCAATAACAATCATACCCTCCTCGTCGTGGTCGTGATCAAGTAGCCATCTAGGTGTTTCTACTATGACAAAGGCGCCCAGTCCAAGCAGAATTCCGCCGACGCATTGAAGCAACAACGGAGTCCGCCAGCTGAGGTCACTGTCGATGTAAGAGCATCCGTAGTCTACCCAAACGGATGTGGCGTAGCCGACAATGTTTCCTGTAAATTCTATACATGCTAGCTTTCCTCGATTGTGTGGAGGGCTAATTTCCGATTGATATACCGGCACAATTGTGGAAAGCATACCGACACCGACACCAGAAATAATCCTTCCTAACATCATTATACCCATATTTATGGAGAATGACTGTATGAATCCACCGATAGTAAAAATAAAAGCTCCGTAAAGAATAGTCTTGCGTCTTCCGATGATGTCACCCACTCTACCGACGACCAGGGAGCTAACCAGCGCTCCAATTTCAAGAATAGCGACCATGGTACCTAGTGTTGATCGCGATGGATGGTTGAAGTAGTCTTTGAAGTGAGGCCCTGTGAGAATGCCCGACATGACACCCTGGTCATAACCGAAAAGAAATACTCCAAGTGAGACGAATACGCTTGTAAAGTATCTATATTCATCCAAGCCGCGTCTGTCGCGCTGTTTTGGAGTGTGAGACTATCGCTTTTTATCTCGACGCAGACACACCCGCGACAGCACGATATGAGCCAGCGAATTAGCCAGGTTGAAAGACACCTTTGAAATTTTACTCACAGTAATGGTTTCCCCGTCAAACCATGCTTAAACACAGCCATGTTTGTTGTGCGTGCGAGCCAGGTGACGATCCTGCTCTGACGACGAACCTTGGATGGATGAGGAGGGTCGACAGTGCCACGCCGCCGCTCACTCAGTTCTACTGGCCGCTGTAATGAGCCAGTGATGGTGGAAATGGCGGATTACAGAATGCAATCCGTTTTGGTTGATTAGAGTGAAGAAAAAAACCAAAAAAAAAAACCGCTCGGTGGTAACCCAGCAGATGGACAAGGGGGGGAAGCAGGAAAGGGGTAAAGTGCAGAAGGTGAAAGAATTCGAATGTGATGAGTGTCAGGTGCTAGAAATTTTGAAGTACGGTGAATACAAGTAGATAACAACAAGAATCGTGCTTTTCAGGGGTAAAAAAAAAAAAGGCAATATCAGCAAACGGTCTCTACAGTATCTCAGCGGCTCGGGCGAGAGGCGCTCCAGCCAGTCAGGGATCAACCAGGGACCGATCTCGCTTTCCCTAAGCAACCCCTGTAGTAAACAACTGTGCCCAAATCAATCACACTGAAATGAATTTATTAAATAAATAAAAAAAAATAAAATAAAAAAAAAAACAGTGGTGCAACTCTGCGCACCGCCTAACCGACAGAAAAACACACAACAGACCCGCTGCAATCCACGTCGCCGTCTCCACGGCTGCAGCTTCTCTGCCAGATTGCTCTGCTCAAGCGTGGCTGCAAATTTAAGACGCTCAGCGCTTTGGATTACTCACAAAGTCTGAAATCGTCAACCGCAGGACTCGAAGCGCGGACAGCTGGTCAATGACCGGTTACCCGGTTGTTGGTGTCTGCTTAGTCAGAAGACTACGCATCCATCAAGCCAGAATCGGCACAAGAAACACGCCTGCCACCCAAGGCCACAACAGCCTAACTTAAGTTAGAGAAATTTGCAATCCCATACGTCAAACGGCGAAACTATGCGCCGAAAAAAATGCTCTTATTTGATTTATTTGGGCTTCAATAATGGTATTCCCTTCTTTTTTTGTAATGCTATACTTTGATTTCATTTGGTTTCGAAATGTTTTGTTTTGTTTTTCAAGGTTTTTCAAAATACGACTTTTGTCCTTGTTCATCTGGATAAGTCTTGCGGTCTACCTGGGAATTAAACTGCTGTATTCTCTTTTAGTTTTATTGTGATGACCTGTTGGTTGGCCTTGTTGACGGTTTGTTGGCTTCGTCGCTCTTTTGTTGGTACCGTTTCTCTGCGGACTCCTGACGACTCCTTTTTTTTTTCTTTTTCTTTTTTTTTTATAAATGTTCAAGCATTTAAACAGCACTTGTTTGGAAATTTCAGAACGCCATATTCACTGGACACAGCCTTTTTTTTACGGAAATCTAAAGAAGAAACAGAAAGACCCAAACCTCTGAGACAGCACTACACGACCGACATAAATTACAACTAGAAGTACACTCAAGCCAACAACGTCTTAAACGCGGGAGGATTGCTGAAGTCGCTCGAGCAGACAATAATCACCATAAACTAATGAAGTATGGGTAGGCTCATGAAGCCGAGAAGGAAGAAACAACAAGCGTCCCAAACCCGAGCTCTGCTGAGAGTTCAAAAACGGCCTGCATTCAACAACAGACCACTCGTCCAGCGAGTAGTCAGTCTGATCTTCCAAACCATCTTCAAAAAGGTCCACTATAAAGTCGCACTGACTGTCGCGATCGACAAAAGCCTCAACATCACCCCGGTTGATATCATTCAACGAAGGAGGAATATAAGAGGAGTTGACAAAATCAATAGGAAGCATACCATCAAACCCAGAATCAAAAAAGCGAACGCGAGCCTCGCCACGGGGCAAAAAGTAAGAGCTAGGGAACCGGTACCACTCTTTACCCAGACACAAAGTAAGCGGGTATCCAACAGAGGTAGCAATATAGGCAGGTGATAGTTCACCCAAAGTCCTGTAGATCTCAAAGGGGGCCGAGTAATGCGACACCAAAGCCGCAATTCTCAAGATAGAAATCACAGCAGAGGCAACGACAGCAAGACAAAAACAAAAGTGCGCCATAGGACTCAGAGGTTTGAGCTTGGATAAAACGCTCAAAGAAACACCAACGAAAAAGGCAGCCGACAAGGCAAACAAAGGATACACCGGGTAAAGAAATCGCTCCTCCTTATGTGGCTGAGAGACAAAGATGGCCAACCAAATGAAAAGAGGAGAAACATAAAGAACAAGGGTAGCCAACTTGCGATGAAAACCATTCACAATAGAGAAAACAAAAAGTGCAGGGACCACCAAAAGAGCGAATACAGCCACAATGTTATAATTCAATGCAAGGTTGAGAGCGTAATAAAACCAAGGCTCTGTTCCAAAGATCTCAGGACCGTGAGAATCATCGCTATTAATGACATTATACAGAACAATGTTAAGAGGAACAATTCTAAAGTGCCCGCCGTAAAAGAAAGTATCAACAACAACCATCAGAGCCAACAAAGCACTAGAAGCGCCGGCAGCCCAGAATAAAACCTTCCAACGAGCAGAGATCAATTCAGAGAGCCCCATAGGAACGGCCAAAACCAATGCAAATGGCCACCCCAAGAGTCCACCGACAGCAAAGGCAAACAAGCCGAGGGACTTGTGCCCCTGGATATAATAGGAAAACCCATACAAGGTAGTAATTAAAGCAAGCGAAGAAGGTAGAAAAGACACACCCGCATGGAACATACCGGCACTAGTCAGACTGAAGACCATAAAAGACAGAGTTATGATATATCTAACCGAAAAGAACGGCCCAACCACACAAAATCTGTAAATCGCAGCCGTCAACTTAGCCTCCCCAAAGGAAGTGATCAAGGCAAAAAAAAGACGAAGACTGTAAAAGACAACATATGGAGGGAATTGAGCATCAAGCCCAAACGTCCTCACCTGCTCCAAGCCGGCTTGAATCAACTTAACAGCAGAAGCATGAAGCCCAACATATGCCCAGCTTCGAATTGCATACAATGGTGAATATTCCCAGGTCTCCAAGCCATATCCATCGGTTAGAAAGTGGGTCGGCTCCCAATAGTTGAAGACTTCGTCGCAGTCTTGAATCGGCGAACGCAGGGCTGCAATCACACGCACGACAAGAAATACTGCAACAGTAAAGTCCACCCTCTGCAATATACTTCCTTCTGCCATCGTAAAAACCCACCTCCCAAAAGAAAAAAAAAGGCTCTTCTTGCTCTGCCAAAATTGAAGAGTCTTGAGTCGATGGCAACCAAAGCCAAGTTTTTTTTTTTTGTCCCAACCCAGAAATTTTTTTTTTTACCCTTTGGGATTTCACCTAACTTTTTTTTTCTTCTTTCCAAGGATGTCGCTTGTTTTGAAGGGCGAGGATAACTCGGCTTTACTGCTCGACGAGAAGAACCGTCTTACCGAGACAGTTGTTAATAAATACAAACTTGCTGGTCGAATTTCCCAGACTGCTCTTGAGTTGATCAAGTACAAACTCGACAAGGCTGCTTGGCTCTTGTCTTCGGGAGTCGCTTCGAATGACCTCCCCAGTGACTTGAGCATCCCCAAGATATGCGAGGCTTCGGATAAACTAATCTGGGACCTCGTCTCTCAGCCATACAAGAAGTCGGTTGCAGAGCGTGGTCTTGCCTTGCCTACACAACTAGACAAGAACAACCTTGTTCGAGGATATTCACCCGAGTTCACTTCCTTTGACCCTACTAAGGATACTTTCAAGCTCGGAGATGTTGTCAAGATCTCACTCGGTGTTCATCTCGACGGCTACTCTGCTACTGTCAGCCATACCCATGTCATTGCCTCGCAGTCTCGATCTGCTGAGCCAATTTCGGGACGCCAAGCCGATGCTGCTTGTGCTGCCTACATCGCCACTGAAGCTGTGATCAACTATATCTCTTCTGCTGGTGGAGCTAAAGGAACGCAGATTCCTCAACCTGTCACCGGTACCCAACTTCGACAGTTGGTCGACTCCATTGCCAAAGATTTCAAAGTCAACTTGCTGCCAACCAGTCGCATCCGACGTATTCGTCGTTTCTTGATTGGGCAGCTCGATGCCGAAAACACTCTTCGCGAGTCTGGTTACAAGGGTATTTCATGGGCTCAACCTTGGGACGAGAACAACGATTTCGTCGTCGAAGCTGGTGAAGCTTGGATGATTGATATTCAGACTTCTTCTGGTTCCCTCGATGCTGCCGCCAAGATCATGCCTGAGACTAGCATCAAGCCCACCATCTTCACTCGAGATTTCCTCGTTCACAGAGACTTGAAAGTTGCTGCCAGTCGAGCATTACTCCCGCGAATCGACTCGGTTTTCCCCTTCAAGTTGGAGCATCTGCTGTGGAAAGAGCACGTTGAGGTTGAGCACGGAGAGCAGGACGAGGAGGATGGACCCAGTGCTGAGACACTCTACCTCCAGTCATTTTTACGTCAAATCAAGCTGGGACTTAATGAAATCATCAGCCAAGATCTCCTCGAACCTCTACAACCCGCTGTTGACAAGAGCCGCAAGAGCAAGAATGACACTGCTGCTGTGATTGTTGCCCGACACGCTGCTACGATATTACTTCTTCACAGTGACAGCGAGTTCCAAAGCCACAGTTTACGACTGACAGGTGGTCAGAAGACTACACAGCCTAGCTGGCTCAGCAGTGCTCTTGAAGTCACCGATGACCGCATCAAGGCACTTTTGGATCCCGCTGCTCTCGGACTAAAGATCACAGAGACTGAGATATTCGAGGACAAACTTGCCGAAGCAGTTGGCGAGGATACGACAACTGGTGCCACATCAGAGAAGCAGGATGTGGAGATGGAGTAAAAAAAACTTTGAGACATGTATAGTAGATCAATGAGGTTGTATTTTAAGGCAGTCAAAAGAGAACATGAACAAGAAGGGATTGAATAAACGTCTTGACCTCAGTCAATATATACGTAAGGAAAATGAGAGAATAACTAACAAATTGCGTATTGTATTTGGTACATGTTAGCTAGCAATGGGATGTCAAATGGAAACAAATAACATCAGACATCGCAATTGAATCAAAAAAACTATAGACAGTATATTATGGATGACAATTTAGGCTTTGTCAAGATAATCACTGGAGAGCTGAGTTAGTACTTTGACAAACATACACGAGTGGCGCTATTAGAGGATGCGCCACAAAAGTAAACATACAGGTGCTGTTCAAGAGCATCAATCTGAGCCTTCTGCTGCTTGAGGGACTCACGGAGAGCCTGGAGCTTCTCCTTCTCAAGTTGGCGGACATAGAGGTCTTCCTGGGCCTTCTCACGCTTGGAGAAAGCGTCACCTCCACCAGGGGCACCGGCGTGGTCACCCTCGGCAGCCAATCGCGAGACGGCAGAGAAGTTTCGGGCGGCGACAAATCGCGAGGCAGTGGCAGATCGAGCAGCAAATCGGGAAAGCATTTTTGTGTAGAAGAAGAAAAAAAAGGTGAGCACGGTCGCGGATTGGCCCCTTTTGCCGGTAGAATGGGAAGGGTGGCAACCAAGTGCACTGCTCCAAGCAACTTTATGGGGGAGTGGAAGGATGCAACGCTTGGTTCACCTGAAAGCAGGGTGCGTGTGTATATTTGGCGATTGTTGGAGGCTACCATGTTTATAGTTTAACTGCGTGTACACGCTGTTAAGAACGGTGGTATCGAAATACAGAAGAAATTTTCTACTTTAAATGAAGATTGCGTGAGTCTGAAAAACCTACTTGCTCGTACATACAGCCACTCCTCTTGCAATGATATAATTCATTGCTTTACTGGATTTTATTCTTTATTAATATAGTATCACTTTGGGTTTTGCTTTGTGGATCGGTGTTGGGGGCGGTTGGGAAGGTATGGTTTTATTCTCAGACCTTCCATTCGACTAAACAGAGAGCACTTGGTTGTCACTGGAAACTGCCGCACTGAAAATTTTTTTCTCTTCACAAGCGAGCGAGGGAAAGCGGTGCGACGGGCGTTCCAAGTGTTCCTGGGAGGGGGGGTATTTCAAACAAAGTAATTACTATAGTTTTAAAACAAACAAACAAACAAAACAATAATCAATGTTAATATGAGCAACCAATGCATCAGCAAGCAGAAAATAGTGGCGCAGGTAGCAACGGCCTTTATTTTTTTATTTTTATTTTTATTTTTTTGACTTTTGCCTAGCAACGCGGTCAAGGAAGGGGGTGCGAGGGGTGTGGTTGAGGCAGTGAGGCACTGGGTGTTGCCTAGCAACGGGCCATTCTGGGTGTGTTTTGGCGGGCGCTTCTTCACTCCTCACGTACTACATAGTTAACTACTGTTTGATACTCTAAAGGTGAGCTACATGAATAATGACATTTTAGCAGCATTCCAAATAGTACACAACACGCTTTTCCTGTTTACTGCGATTGATCAGGTCTCTTTTACTTGCATACCTGTCGGTCCTGTTTTGCCTCCGCCTCTTTCACTCCCCCCCCGCCGGCGGCGACCGTTTGCCACGAAAGGCCATCGAACAGTCAATCAATCTCTTATTTCATTTCGACAAGGACTACAATTAAATTTATTCTCTAATCAGATGCTCGATTATCTTGGCCAGCCTCACCTATGCTGTTTGTTGATCGACTACGTGCGTCTTTTACTATGACACCGATCTCCAAGGACACGAGAAACCTGATTTCTTTTACAAAAGATGTTTCTATTTCACAAAAAAAACTGCCAACGTTTTATAAAGGATGGATTGGATCTAATTCTTTGGTTTGTGGTTGCGCGGTGCCTGTTGCTATCCCGCACCATCTTCCTGCTTACTCCGGCACTTCCCTGGCCAATCTCTTCGTCAGAAGACAGGCCAATCTTCACTTTCTCTTCGCGTTAATGGCATATAATATTGCTTACAGATTTATATCAACTGTAAATTTCTCCGACTATTGCTTTTGTTCCTGATGGGGCCAAGACGCGCGCTGCTTATTTTGGAACTACAACCACTCGTTGAGCAAAAGACGAGGTGGTATAGACTAGGCTATGCGTGATGACTTTTTATTTTTTAAAAATGAGCTTTTATATATTCAATCAAGTTGGATGAACTCTGAGACGATCGAGCTTGTGCCTTGTTACAGGGTTACGCCCCTTGTGCGGTGTGGCTGTGACCAAAGTGCTTAAGAAAAGTTTAGAGGACTCTGCAGGTGCAGCTAGCTACTTTGAACTCTTCAGCATCCAGGTTTTTTTTTTCCGCGAATAGAATGGGATTTTTGAATTTCTGATTTTGGATTGTGTACTATTTTGGATTGCTATTACGTCACTCATACTGGGAAATACACAAGACTAACAGTTTATCTAGAACAATGTCTGCTTCTGCGTCCCGTGAAAACTTGGTTTATGTGGCCAAGCTTGCCGAAGAGGCTGACCGATATGAGGGTGAGTAAAACAGGATCTAGGTTAAAGTGTATTAGTACTGACTCGATGTATAGAGATGGTCGAGAACATGAAGGCTATTGCCTCTTCTGGTGTTGAGCTCCGCGTTGAGGAGCGAAACTTGCTTTCGGTTGCCTACAAGAATGTCATTGGTGCCCGACGTGCTTCGTGGCGAGTTGTTTCGCTCATTGAGCAGAAGGAAACCTCCAAGAACAACGAGGCCCACGTTAAGCTCATCAAGGAATACCGTCAGAAGATTGAGGCTGAACTTGCCAAGATTTGCGAGGATATTTTGTCTGTTTTGGATACTTACTTGATTCCCAACAGCCAGACTGGCGAATCCAAGGTCTTTTACTACAAGATGAAGGGTGATTACTACCGCTACTTGGCTGAGTTTGCGACTGGTGAAATGCGATCCAACTCCTCCAACCTTTCGCTCGAGGCTTACAAGGCTGCTTCTGACATTGCTGTTACCGACTTGCCTCCTACTCACCCCATCCGACTTGGCCTTGCCCTTAACTTCTCTGTCTTTTACTACGAGATTCTTAACTCCCCCGACCGTGCTTGTCACTTGGCTAAGCAGGCCTTTGACGATGCCATTGCAGAGCTTGATACCTTGAATGAAGAATCCTACAAAGACTCGACTCTTATTATGCAGTTGCTTCGAGACAATTTGACTTTGTGGACGTCAGATATGTCTGAGGCTGCTCCTGAGAAGGAAACTGAGGCTGCTGCTCCCACAGAAGCTGCTCCCGCTGCTGCCCCCAAGGAGGAATCCGAGGAGTAAGGCATGTTGGGTTTTGGTAGAAAACAAGATAAAGGGAGAGATGACTCTTATAAGGCTGTAAAGTTGTGATAATGGTTTATTTTTATATGTTGCTGTTTGTAGTCGAGAGAGAGAGAGAGAGAGGATATCTTTTTGCGTAAGATGAAGTGTTTTGTCCTTTAGGGCTCATTATACAGATACAGACGGGCACATGAAGCGGTTTTTCGTTGGAAGAGAACATATTGAATACCGACACGACAGGCTTTAAAAAAAAATAAAAACATGTGCAGCACACACAGCGATCAAACTATACAAAACTAACAACAAGAATACACCTGTTGATTACCTTTTGTTTTTACATATCAAATTTGTATTCATGTAGTACTAATAAATGCGAAAACTGAGGCACTTTCATAAGACGCTTTTCTTAGCCGACTCTGTCCAAGTTCTCCTTGTCCTCACGCAACTTGGATGATGGTCTGATTCGTACATTAATTTTTTTTATATTGTGAAATATAATTCTATATTTTTTGGGTGTCATTGGATAATGTAAACGGAATAAAGGAAGACTGCTTGCCTATTTGACTTTCCCCTCCCCCACACGAATTGATGTAAAGATGGAGTCAGAAACTTCAAGCTGTCTGAAGCCAGTTTGTATTCTAACGATAGTAGAATAATTGATTTTAAAATTTCAAGTTTAGCACGTGAAGAAGTCGAGTGGTTGGTATGTGCAATCAAACGTACCGCAGAGGGTGGGGGTTGGGAGGATGATTGGGTCACGAGCAGTTGTGGCGAGATTCTTTGGTGGGAGACATCGGTGAGCGAGTGGCACGGTGAGCGAGTCATGGAACCGGTTGATGTGGCACTGAGGGAGAAAAGGGCGATGGGCCGGTGGGTAGAATGATTCTTGAAAAGACGGCACGGAAGCAAAGCTCAATTGAGACAAGTGATACAATTACTATGTTTTTTTTTTTTTTTCTTTTTTGGCAATTTTGGCTTGAAGGCAGCTAGCCCGGGATAGCGTGCTAAAAATTTGGGCAACGGCTAGCAGAAAAAGAGCTTTGGGCTCTCTCCCAATTCAAACCGTTGTCCCTACACTGACTTGCCTATTTATCTATCGTGTAGAGGGATAATAACTGCTTAAAGAGGGAGTCATGATGCCGAAGGGAGAGGGGAATTTTTCGTTAAACGATATCTCTTAAGCGCCCGTGCTCTCTTCTGGATTGCACGAGCGGCGGGAGATTTACCAGATTAGGTGAGTGCGGTTTCTATGGTTACTGAGACCATTGTTTTCTTTATTATGCTTACTGGGCTTTGCAGTCAGTAGAGGTTATACTCTTTCCCCCTTTGCTCTTTGCCCTTTGCTGTGTTGCGCCTTTAGGAAGCAATTCTACCCTCCTTTTTTTTTTTTTTGTCTTTTTGTGGAGGGAGTGGAGTTGGAAAGACATAACTCAGTATATTTTTTTCTTTCCTTCTTTTCCTCCAAATAAAAATTCCTTCGGCGGGTGTGATAGAAGGGGGGAGGGAAAAAGAGATAGGCGCTCTTTGGCCCTTTCTAACAGCAGTGGAAGAAGGTAGACGAAAGGGGGCGTGTTGGGAGAGTGGGCGAGGTAATTAAAGAAGCCATATGTATTCGTTGATTAGATTGAAGGTGTGCTGTTCTGATTGGTTAAACCGGGATGATGGTTTTGGGTAACAAGTATAGAATGCGGCTTTTGGGGTTTCTTTTTTCGGTCGCGAGTGCACGCCGCACCCGTTGGTTGTCAGATGGGTTGTTTAAATCCAATAGCCGGCTTTCAGGGTCTTGGCTTGATGGTCCGCTGACCGCCCCAGGGTGGAAACGGTTGTAGGTTGTACTTGCACTAAAGCCAAAGAGGAGGATTTGTTGCAGGGCACGCACATGCACTCACGTAAGATACTCCTTGTACGCAAACACGGATAAAGCTAACCTTTGCTGGAAGTTATTAACACCTCATTTCCCAATCAGTTGGAGATTGTTTTTGGCCCTCACTGAATTCACTAAACCAGACTTTTATTAAGAAAAATCAAGAGCGACCACGCTAGTGCGGCGTGGTTGTTAGTTTATATTTGTTTGGGGTTTATTTTTTTCTCGTTCTGGGTCTAAAGTCTGCGTGGGGTTTCAATGGAGCGGGTCTAAGTCAAATCGTCTTTTTTCTTTTCCTTCTTCTTCTTCTTTAAAGGATTTCAGCTTCTTTGCTGTTGTGTTTGTCTTTTATTTTTTTATATTTAATTTTATTTTTTTTCGGTTTCAGGGTTGTTTTTTTTTTTTTTCCTTTCTGTTTGGTCGGTTTTACGGTTTTTCTCTTTCCCTTTTGTTTCGGTTTGGCGTTTGTGAGGCCCTGTGGCTGATTTTCCAATCTTTTCATCTCATCCAAGTCTTTGATATTCAATTTAAAACCAAATGTCGACTCTGTCTCGAAGGGCGTGTTACAAGTGAGTTGCTTTTATTCTATTATATTAAAGGGAGATCGTTATCGGGCGTGGTTTCTGGTCGTGTGTCTCTTGGATAGGTACTTGACTAACACGCTGTAGATGTGGCAACATGGGCCACTTTGCCGAACAATGTCCTGCCAGTGCCCGGCTATGCTACAACTGCAAGATGCCCGGTCATCAATCCCATGCCTGTCCTGCACCGCGCTCGGCGGCTGCCAAACAGTGCTATCGGTGTCGTGCTGTCGGCCACATCCAGCAGAACTGCCCGCGTGTGCGACTTCCCTCGGGTGAAGCAGCTGCTGGGAAATGCTACGCCTGTGGAATGGCAGGACACGTTGCTCGTGATTGCACGAGCGAAAACAAGCTACAGCTGCACATTCAACAGCAGCAGAAACAGCAGCAACAACAGGCAGCAGCACAAGCACAAGCACAAGCAGCAGCACAAGCAGCAGCTCAGGCAGCAGCAGCGCAGAACTACCCTTATACAATCCCCTTTTACCATTATCCGGTAGCACAATCGAATCCTGTCCAGGCGACGTCGCCAGGGTACTACTACCCACCCCCCCAGATGCTCGTCTACAACTCTTATATGCAGCCTCTTCCCTCACCCCCCATACACATGGGCAGATCAAATAGCTGGAGTATGTCCCAGCCTCAAACACCCTCCTACTTTACGCTCCACCCTTCACAGCCTCAGCCGCCGCAGCCTCAACGACGCTGGACCGGACCCCAGGCTGAAGCCGCTCAGGCTGGAAGTACGCTGCCTACTCCGTCGCTGTCGACCTCTACCGTCTCCTCTTTACCCCTATCGCCGCTGAGTCCGGCTGATGAGTACCCTCCCGAGACGCTGGCTGCCCCAGCACTCAACCATGCTGCCGAATCCGTTCAGGCCATAGTCGCAGCTTGACTTTCCCCGGCTACGACAGAAACTGTAAATTAAGTAGACTTTTTGACTTGAGTCGTGGTACTGTATTCTTTATTGTTTTGTTTCTCATCTAATGCGATGTTCATAGGTCTTCCTGGTGGCCCCAAGAATATTTTACTTTACGACACTTTGATCGAACAATCATCCATACGTGAAGTCACCGCAGTC
>JAKTWP010000031.1:0-43824 GCA_030582095.1 Trigonopsis vinaria
CACGATGTTAAAGTCAACCAATAGGCGAATATAATCTCCGGAGTGTCTTGATCCCAAGAATTCTGTGCTGCTCTCGTTCTTACTAGCTACGATCTGAGTGGGTTAAACAATTTTAATTTATACAGCAAAGCACGTATAACCCCAATCAACCCAGGTATACAGTGACATATTCTATTCAAAACCTTGAAAAAAATAGTAATAAAACAAAATCCAATGATGCTAAACATAGTAAGACAAGAAAGGTGCAACTCAAAACACAAGGTAGCAGCAGTAAAAGGAAAGTTCTCGACTAAATCAACCCGCATATCAGATAAAAGTTAGTGGTGTTATAACTTATAGCACACAATATTTATAGTAGCATCCGCCAATCAAGAATTTTGAGCCAGTTATCTCTCGGACAAAAAAAGGGTCCATGGCATAGGAAAAACTTCGTACACCTCATATATCTTACAACGTCGAGTTAAATTTCCAGGCCCGCTTAACGACAGAAACATCTTCAAGAGCAGCGTCATCGACGAACCAAGTGACTTGCCCAACGTTTTGCTCATTGACAAGAGCCGAAGGTAAAGCCTCCTCAGGTCTTTCGAAAATTGACTTAAGAGCAGTAGCCTTACTGCTGCCAGTTGCAACAAAAGCGACCTTGGAAGCATGTGCAAGAACAGGAAGTGTAAGAGTGATTCGTTTGGGTGGTGGCTTGGGAGAGTCCTCAATGGCGCCAACCCAAGCGTGTTCCTCGCGAAGAAGATCATGATCTGGGAAAAGCGAGCAAGTGTGTCCATCTGGACCACATCCCAAAAGTATCAAATCAAAAATGGGAACTTTGACGGTTTCTGTATATTGTTAGAATGCACGGTTGAAGACGCTTCCACATCAGAAAAGCTCACCCTTAGCGGCAAATCCTTGAATCAGAGTTTTCTCATAGTCATCAGCAATCTCCTGTGCGGATTCTTCGGCTTTGACCAGCTCTTCGTTGATAGGGTAGACCTGAGGGGCCTTGTCCTTGGGGAGGTGGTCCAAGAGTTCCTTCTTTAAGAGACCATAATTACTATCAGGACTATCCAAAGTGACAACTCGTTCATCAGCAAAATAAATGTGCCTAAATCAAAGTGGAAAAAAAGAAGAACAAGAAGAAAGCAGCAAAAAAAGAAAATAAGCGAAATATCCGAAAGCCCCCACTTTAGTACATAAACCCAAGACAACATCTCAATCAGAAAAATTACTAAAGAAGAATGTCTCATGCACACTGATTGCTAATTCCAATATTTTGCTTATCTTCATGAGTCGCCACAACCTTCAATATTCCTCCGTTATCCAAAATGTTAGCTAGTCCATAGAGAGAAAAAAAAGCCATTAATGCAAATCCAAACAAATTTGCAGTTCTATGTACGTATATTGTGCATAAACATCTTAGAATAATAGATATAGTGAGATCATCTAAACGACAACATAGACTAGGTTTATCGTCGGAAAAAGCATTGGGGTGAACTTACCACTTGTCCCACTGAATTTCAGGCGAATCAATCAATCCCTTGCGAAGGACTGCAATAAGAGAGCCTCCGCTGACTGCGATTGTGAACTTTTGATGTCGCTTAAGACCGTCATTCTGCGCAGCAATGACAAACTCTGCCACAGCCTTAGCTAATTTAGCCGAGTCGGAAATAGAGTAAATAAGTGGCTCCTTGGGTACTTTTGCAGGAGGTGTGGCATGGTTTCCTGAGTAAAACGACATCACGGAGGTCTGTCGTTGGAGTTTGCAAGTGTAAGGGGAAGCCTTCGCCATCTCAACTATCTATTACCACAGTACATTTGGTTGCTACCCAATACTGCCCTTCATTGGTAAACAAATACAGGCTCGCCCTTTTATTCCAAGACGTGATTCAATCATTACTAAACTAGAAAATAAATACTTTTCTCAAACATAAACAAAGACTCCTTTTTGTAACCCTTCAAATTATGACGGATAATCATATAATCGTTGTTTCAGGTAAACAACTCTAAGCCCAACCAACTGATCTAAATAATACTAAATTCAATTCCAAACATTTCCAAGGAAAGATATTTCGCATCCACACGAGTTTCTGTAAGATTCTGTCGACGGATAAGTTCCTCGAGCAAGTCAGCCGTTCGGCCTGCGTTGACCGGAATGGAAACATCACCAGACATGTGAAACCCTTCGTCCATAGGGACAGAACTTTCACGGCTATCGTGAAACTTGGGGGTATTTGTTGAAGCGGGATCATCTGCAAACAAGTCTGGTGTACTTTCAGCACTATCCGCAAGATTAAATCCATCCGATGATGTTCCTCGTTTTAAACTCTGAGTATTATTCCAATGACAGTACTGTCCAAGTCGTCTCATCTGATAAATTACCCACTTCTGACGTGTTCGGTCAAGTGACTCGGAGGCGTACATAAACATCGGCCACATAAGCTCGCTATTCGGTATTGAATTATTAAACCGGGGCATTTCACTCTCTTCTAACGGTGATAGAAAAGCAGTTTTTCCATTGTTATGAGCAGAGCCAAGAAACGGTTGAGGAGAAATTGATGATCCGTCCCTTCTTGGATCATAGTCGGCATCAGAGGACGGCGAAAGATTCGCGTCGAGAGAAGTCGAATCAGCCTGTAAGAGCTTCCAAATTTCGTCCATGGCAGTTTTAGCCTCTGGAGAAAGTGGCTTGCTCCACCAAACGACGCGGTGGATATAAATAAAATGAACCCAAAAGTTGGATAGGTAAATTCTAATAGCTTCATGAAGGCGGCCTGCCATTTTGGGTTGCAAGTACATTAGTAGGTCTTGATATGATGCGTCCATAATAGAAGGTCTCAAATTCCAAAGCTGTTTCAACTCTTTTATAATATCGTGGGCAAGGTCCACCACCTCGAACTCATCTTCATTCGTTCCACGACTCCTATGATGTCTATCAAGTAAAGCAATTCGCCTACAGCAAGTTTGTGAAGCGACATGAAATTTCAATGCAGGCTCTTGCAGTGCTCTGTACATAACGCGGCGTAAATTTGAGTGATCGACAGCAGCACTTACGGTTAAATTCTGCTTTGAATCCCCAGAAAGCGGTTGAGCAGAAGATTTATTGAACCCGTTGCCACTTTTTCCTCCCATGCTAGTGGATTGTGGATCTGTGATACCTGAATGCATTTGTGTTCTGTTGGTTGTTTGTTTATCGTGAACAGGCAAAGAGCCATCAGTTGGAGCATTCTGTGTCGCTTCAGATTCTAATTCTTCCATCTCTTCGTCGGTAATCTCGACTGGCATTCCATGATCTTCTCGGAGACCATCCGAAGTGAGCTTCTTAAGAAGGTCGACGATATCGCTATCAATAATACCTTTTCCGCCGAGGTGGACAGCTTTCGCGTCGAGCAAAATCAGCCAGGAAAGAATTTGGCGAGAGAATGCACTAATCTTGAGGCCTGAATGCAGTACCGTATCCAAAAGACGCGAATGTTCAAAATCAGGCATATGTTCTCGACAAATCAACTCAAAACAGGCTAAAAGAAATATCGCAATTAAGAGAATCTGGGCTTCATTCTCATCCAGCAAAGTTAAATTTGCCATTGCTCTTCTTCCAACATCTTCCTTGGCCCATGCGTAGTAGTCGAAAGCTCGTTCCTTTACCTCCTTACGCATCGGTGAATCAACGGGTTGGGACCTAAAGTAATAGATCTCTGATAATGCTGATAAAGCGTTGGATACAACATCTTGAATCTTACTTAGACGGATCAGTGTGGCTCTGATTTGAATCCAGCCATCATGTCCGATCGAAGACAAGAGAGGCAACTGAACGTAGTGCAAGAAATATTTTAGCAAAAAGGGCTTCCTATTTAACAATTCTTCATAATTCCGTGTTGATGCCCTAGCTCTATTTATATTGGCTGTGCTTCTGGAGGTATTGCCAACCTGTGTTTGCAATGCGTTGTCCAAAAAGGCCGGTGAGGAGAAATTTAGCGTCGAGCCGCTTGACCATGGCATTATATGTTCTGCGGTTAAAAAGTTAGATTTACCTCCCTGTCTCAACTTGTCGTAGGCCTCAAAATTCAGTTCGACAGTTGGCTTGTGCTGAGGAGCAATCGCAGTTTCCGGCGTGACGGATCCAGTGGTATAACTATGAGAAATAGCATTGCCCAGAATTCCATGCGATGGTATTGATAACCAGCTTAGTAAATCTTCTGAAGGCGCTGACGGTTCCATTTGGCGGTTCTGGGTCCTGGGAGAATTCGAACCATCGTCCAAAGCCAAAAACTCCGAGATCGAGAAGTTCCCAGTTGAAGAATTGGAGAGACGTCGATGAGTCAAAGCATTTCCTAAAACTACTTAGTTTGTTGGTTTAATCACTATTATATCAATCAATACTTACCGTTAGTGAAAGCCTCTGGTTGAAATTGTCCTGGAATCGCAGGCCCTATGTAATTCTGATTGATCTTGGGAATTACAGGGTTACTGCTTGGTAGCATTGAATCCTGGTCGTCGGAGTAGAGAATCGCCTCAGATTTTTGTTGTAGGCCTATATACTGGTGTGGGGGTTGGGAAGAATGGGGGTGATGCAAAGAGACTGTAGGATGAACGGATTTGACATCGATCGAATGGGAATCCAGAGTTGAATATGACTCGGGTGAATTCTTTCTAGCCGAGTCGGGAGAATCATTAGAAGACTTGGCTTTGCGCCTCTTGAGCAAATGCTCGGGTAGGTATTCACATTCACGTTCTAGACGAATGCAGTTTTTGCAAACAGGTCTTGTTTCATCGCATCGCACACGTCTCTTCTTACATGTCACACACCCGTGTCGTGATCGTGGTGCAGATCTACCCAGACGCTTTCGTTGGGCGACCACTTCCTGCTCAGACATAGAAGATCTCATACCCGCAGTCCTCTGGATTTCATTCACGTTCGAGTCATTTAGGTCCATATGTTCGTCATTATCTGGTTGGGCTGAATTTATATTCATATCTGAGTCTCCTGGAGCACGATCTTCTGCTCTGCGGCGAACCTTGTATGTTAGCTTTGTTGGTCGGAACTCAGCCCGGTTGAGATCAAGCTCCCGTCTAGTTATAGACAGTAACACTTCTTACCGCTGTAATTATTGCTCTTTTCTCAGTTTTGAAGTGTAAAAGCCTCTAGAAACAACCGTCAAGCTGGGGTGAGGAAATTTTTGAGATTGACTCACACGCGGCTGGTGTGTACAACTCTAAACCAAAAACAGTGCGCTCGGCTAGAAGACAAAGAAAAGATTACACTACGAATTTGAGACGCTTAAAGGTAAACTACTTTATGAAGTTTATAGCTAACAACATCGTTATACGATATTGATGTTTTCTTCCCTCTTCTCCATAAATCGGCTAATACTCAGTCGCACGCTTGATTGCATGGTATACTCTAGTCACGTCGGGGATCATAAACTGTTCGAATTCCAGTGGAATGTGGGTATCCCAGCCGGTGACTCGCTGAACGGGAGCTTCGAGGCGGAGGAAACAGTCTTGTTGGACGGTAGCTGCCACCTCAGAAGCCACGCTGCAGTTCAAGTGGTCTTCGTGGGATACAACAAGCCTACCGGTCTTATTCACCGACTTTGTCACTGTCTCCTGATCCCATGGCGAAACTGTTCGAAGGTCGATAATCTCGCATGATACCCCGAGCCTGGACTTGGCCAGATCTGCAGCTTTAAAAATGTTATATAACTGCGTTCCATATCCCACAATTGTAACATCAGAGCCTTGTCGCAAGATTTCCGCTTTACCGAGAGGCAAAGTGTAGTCACCGACGGGAACGTATTCGGTACTGGCTCGGTAGAGAATCTTTGGCTCCATAAAGATGACAGGGTTGCGCGAACGAATGCTTGCAAGAAGTAGTCCCTTAGCTTGAGCGGGACTGCGGGGCACTACTACTGTTATACCAGGACAGTGAGCGAAGTAAGATTCATTGGACTGCGAATGGTACAGAGCACCGTGACCGACAGCACCTGATGGCATTCTGATTGTAAGTCCCCCAACATCGTAATCTGTTCCGCCTCTATAGCGGTATTTTGCGGCCTCGTTTACAATTTGGTCAAAGGCAGGAAAGACGTAGTCGGCAAATTGAATCTCAGCAATTGCAGTATTGCCTTCAGCAGCATATCCTATGCTAAACCCAACAAGGCCTTGCTCGCAAAGTGGAGTATTAAATACTCTGTCAGGACCAAACTGCTCCTGCAGTCCAACCGAGCATCGAAAGACACCTAAAAGCTGTCAGAAGAATAGTATCAAAAGTCATGCCCAGACATACCTCCAAATGCCACATCTTCTCCCAGTAAAATGGCTTTTTCATCGGTTTCGAGGGCTATGCGGAGGGCATCGTTAACGGCATTGCAGATGTTCATTTGTTTTGCAACTCCTTCCTGTCGGAAGCTGCCCGGAAGTTCGGGATTATTAAGTGCTTTTTCTGCAGTTGTTGCTAGAAAGACTGCTTCTGAGTGAACTGTCTTATTGACCGGTTCGCCAGAGGTGTCAAACGGGGCATCGCGATGAGCCAGAGCCGGTTGGGAATAGTGTCGATAGTGTACTGCCAATCCAGTATTTGCCTTGAGCAGTCTAAAAGAATGGCTAGTCTGTCTGCGCAGTATTCGGCAGCTGAACGCCAGCATCTTTTTTTGCTCTTTGGTGAAGCGGGTGTCCAGGCAGCGGGGAAGTG
Organism: Trigonopsis vinaria; assembly: GCA_030582095.1. Lineage (NCBI taxonomy): Eukaryota > Fungi > Ascomycota > Trigonopsidomycetes > Trigonopsidales > Trigonopsidaceae > Trigonopsis > Trigonopsis vinaria. Next base: position 6,680 of record JAKTWP010000031.1, read on the forward strand.
TGGAGAAGGGCGTGGTTGCGATGGACCTCACCGCCGCATTCATTGATTTACCTTTTTTGGTTGAATAAGTTCATTAAATTATAGGTTAGAATGAAATTAATATAAATATACAGTATATATCTACCTAATATAGTACGAAATTGATGTTTGGGTGTTGTATGTGTCAATTCAGTAAGTGGTTTATACTTGAAGTGCCGGGGTAAGCCAACCTAGGGAGCCCCCCTTTGCCCCTCCTCAATTCCACCACCACCACAAGCTCACTACGACACAATAGAAAACCCCATTTAAAAAAAAGATACTCCGAAACAGGGAATTGAACCCTGATTTGCCCGGTGAGAGCGGACCGTGCTAGCCATTACACTATTTCGGACTTGAAGTAGAAAAGAAAATGGTGACGGGTGCGAGGTTCGAACTCGCGCGGACGAATCCAGCAGATTGCTTTTTTAAGTTGCACTTAAGTCTGCCACCTTAAACCACTCGGTCAACCCGCCATTTAAAGACATTTCTAATTTGGAAAAACAAATTTTGCATTTTTACATGTTCTGTAGATTACGTAAGCCTCATTTTGCTTTTGTCTTAATTGACCTATTTTAGTCTCTTTAGCAATTTCAGACATTTAAAAAAACCTTCATTAGTTTGCTGCATAAGAAAATGAAGCATTCAAAGCTTATTTAAGAAGCGTATACATCTTGTAACGTTAGGCTGTAACGGTCTGGACAGCATGCTGTAAAGGCTTTGATTTGATTTATTTAGACTTAATATTTGTTTTTTTGTATATTATTGATGGTAATATTGGTCGTTATGTTCTAATAACCGAGTATTTATGGCTTGAATTTCCTTGTCACGGTAATGGTTTGTGGTAGTTGACTCGTCTGTAGTTGACCTTTTGTCTTTTTTTTGGACTTTTTTTTTTCCAATTTACAAGCATATTCAACATAATGTCGATAGAAATTGACGAGTTAACTCATTCCACAAGGCAAATGGTCTTGGTTCTTTTAGGGTGAGCTAAGAAGATTTATTAAACGAGGTAACACATAGTAAGTTCTCACTCAAGTGTTTGACTAACTTGGAATTATTTGTTTTGTTAGTTGCTAGAATAAGTAAAATAAGTATAAATGAATTTTAGCGTTTACGTGTAGAGTTCAACCGCGCAGCATCACTGATGCATGACCCATGCTGCTTCTGTAGTTTACCTCATCAGATCATTCAGGCCAGGCGATTGTGGCAACACCAAGCTAAATTGAGCCGAGAATATCTCTTTCGTGATACTTATATCAACCCCTTGAACCGAATCAGACAAAAAATCGCTGCTTTGGTAAACTGCTATGTTGAAGATATGGGCACGAGTTTGAATGATAAAACCGGTATAAATACCATAAAGTCAATTGAATACGAAAGTGATATGAAAAAAAAAAATAAAAAAAATACCGTTTTGAGGAGCTTGGAATTCCCTGAGGATTATAGAATCTCAAATTTTTCTACGATATACCTAACTTGCTAGAATACTCTAAGATTTCTTTTTTTTAAAACTATACGCGCTGAGTGGAAGCATAGCGAAAGAATAATGTTGCCTCTGTTGATGGAGCGCATGCAATTAGCCTTCGCAGAATCTCTTTGAGGGAATCCAAGTCCAACTTTGTTACCAGCCTTCACCAATAGCTTTACACTTCCATCGGTCTGCCTTTCTCTATGTTGATAACTCAACCAGCATCTAGTTCATTGGATGAATGCCTATTTGGCATAGTTTTGCTTTCTTGAGCATCCGAAATGATTCAAGGCTGACTGTTTTTAAGAAAGATATGTTGGCTCGACCGGGATCATCGTCTTTATTTAAAGCTGAATCTATATTCAATGCAAGTAGTGATAAATCCAACTACTCCAATCTTGATACCGCGAATAATAGATTTCCGGAAAGATGTTTGCGGTGGGGAGGAAAAAACACATGAAGTATGTCGACGACTTGGCCACTCGTGCAGATGTGTAGGCTGCATAGGTTTTGAATACTGGAATTATGCGGAATGATGATTATTTTTTCATTTGTGGTATGATGAATATTCGTCTATACCCCAGAAGTATTTGACTCTACGAATGAGCGTTGGGCTGAAACCAGACGCTTATTTGAGAGGGCATTGAAAACGCAATACAACATCTATATTCCCAATATTTGTTTATATTAAGCACATATGGGCTAGATTATGTGCACAAACCTATCTAGAAGCGTCTTTTTGTCTTTCGCTGTTAATGCAGTAAGGGTTTCATAGAGCAAGTGGCTTAATTATGTTGGGCATTATTGAGAATATAAATAACCTAAATTTTCACTTGTGAGTTTCTCATTCTTTGAGTTTTTGTCTTTGCTTTCTTTTGGTTGGCCTCGGAGTTTATGATGTCTTGTCGTTGGTATTTTCTTCAAATGAAACTAAACGTTTTTTTTGTTGTTTAATTGATTCATAGTGTACTATTCCACTATTTCAAGTTCTTTGTAATTGAACCAAATGTGAAATTATGTGTGATAGGTTTTGTATCCCTGTCCTTGGTCACTTGTCAAAAAAAGATATTGATTAGAAGCGTAGAATATAAACAGCACATAAATACTCAGAACTAAACAAAAATGCAAGTCTAGGTAAAAGACAGAACTCCAAAACCAAGGGTGAAGTTCTTTCTAAAGAAAACAAAACAGTCTATGATGAAAAAAAGCTTTCGATGGAAATTTTTAGCCGCTGTGAGGGCACTTTGCCTTTTCAGGGTCCCTGTCTGCAACAATTTTTGCCAAGTAAGCACCCTTTTCACCCTTTTCAGCTACAAGTCCATCGATGACTCCTTGGCGATTTACTGCAGGCGCCTCTTGAGAGACTTTCCAGACACCCTGAGATTTCGTAACATCGATTCTGAGAGCAACAATCTTGCTGATCTTGTCTGCCAGATATGTCGGATCGGTCTCGGAAACGCTCCAAGGTTCGGCACGAGTCTTTTCCTGATCATCTGAGAGAAGATTCAAAGCCGCTAAAATCTCCTCGGGTTCGGTCAAAATGGTAGGTTTACCCCAGCAATGGACTGCTACATAATCCCACGTAGGCACCGACTGATGGTTGATCTTCTTGGTGGGATACCAAGAAGGGGTTATGTAACTACCTTGTTCCTGGAAGACGATAAGAGTTTCTTCGACCTCCTTGAGAGCTTTAACCTGCAAATTTCCCTTGGCGAGATGTGCGTGAAGGATAACCTTACCAGGCTCGGATGTAGTGTCCAAAACAAATGGGATGGGCGAGGCTAATAGCCCGCCAGAAGAAGAGGTGAAAATATTACCCAGGGTGGTGTGTCGAATAAACTCATAGAGTTTCTCATTATCTTTCTCCGAAAAGTGTAAGGGAACGTACATTCTTTCAATATAGCAAGACTAGAAAGATGATTCGAATTACGCTTATCGAGATTGGTTGCCGCAACCTCGGCACCGAACTTGGAAAGAGTCACTCGGCGATTGGCTCGCTTGGACATCGCTTATAATGTCCCAATTTTGGCCCTAATGTAGTTACTGCACACTTAGTTTGTAGCTTGAAAATCAGTCAGTCAAAGAATTGAACAATTAAATGTTATCAAAGTCAAAAAAATATGTTTGTGTTGATGGCTGTTGCCCTTACTACGGATGACTTTTCACCTAGATGAAAACAGCTCGCGAGCAATATTGAGGTCTGGGTACCAACCTTCTTTTGTCTTGTGTCGAATGGTTCGAAAGGCTATAAACATATAGTTTGTTGCTTTCAATGTTTAAAATCTCTTTGGAAGCGGCTTCAGTCTTTGAAAATCGTTTTCTTGAGAATGTAGTTGATCCCATACCTATTCCGAAGATGCTCCGAAAAGTCGACCACTCAAACAAAAAAAAAAAACACACAAAACCACTGCAGACTCGTTTTTGCTCAAAGAAGCACCAATAAAATTCAAAATTTTAATTATATTTTTGCTATTCAGAACATCGTCCAAGGCAGAAAACGTCTCCGTAGTTGCGCCGACCGTCTTTGCTGCTTCGGTTCTGCCTTTTTCAAAAACCCTGGCCCCAATTAGAAAGGAAACGCAATCAAATTAGAAAGGAATTGTCTTTCTAATTATTTAAAATTAGAAAGGGCAAAACGGTCCGCCCCACCCCTCCTCTCTGGAAAATGTTGTCCCCTTACCCCACAATTTTTGGTTTTTTCAATTGGCAGACTGGAAACACTTGTGGCAGGCCTTTTACCAGAAACTTCTCTCTTTCACTTGCACTAGTAAAAGTTCATGGGTTTCTTGCTGGTTTATAGTGCTTTTGCTCGGTCGCGAGTCGCTGCGTGTGTCCCGAGGCTCACAACGCGGGCCGCTTCAACCTTAAGTCATGCTATCGGGCCGGCTGAACCCCCGCTTATTACGAAAACAACGGGTGAGTATACTAAGAGGAGAAAATAGGTGTCGAAACCGTTACTGACGCAGGAAAACAGGGCAGTATTTCAAGGAACTCACGGAAAAGTATGGAGATCTGCCTATGGTTATTTCCGCACATCAGCAGAAACGCTTGACATTCAAGGAGATGGATGCGCTTACAGACACTCTGGCTAAGAATCTTCATCTTCAGGGTGTGAGGGCGGGCAATAAAGTTGCAGTTATGGCGGGAAACGTCTGGCAGTACGCTGCACTACAGATCGGTTTGGGCAAGTTGGGGGCACCTTTAGTTCCTTTGAACCCCGCATTCACTCATATCCAGACTATTTCAGCTTTACAAAGATCAGAAGCAACTATTTACATCACTCAATTAAGTCTTTCTCGGGGTGCTAAAAAGACTCGCAAGATGTGCTTACCGTTACTGGAAGAGCTGGTGCCTGGAATTGCGGGGAGTTCGGCTCCAAACCCGTGTCCAGACCTTAAAAAGATTCTCATTATAGATAACACTATACCCCCAAGGCTAGAAAAGCATGATATGTTTGGCATGTTGGACGAGTTCTTTGAAGAAGGTCCCGAAACTGCTGGCGTTCAACTAGAGACCAATTTCGACTGTGATGATATAATAAACATGCAATTCACCTCTGGCACTACAGGACAGCCTAAGTTGGCCTGTCTAACTCATAAAGGCCTATTGAACAATGGCTATTTCATTGGTGCTCGTATGAAGTTGCGAGGCTACGACGCTTTGCCTGTTAATGGGAAAGTCCGCCCCACTGGACAAGATGCGGTGCTCGTCAGTCCTCCAATGTTTCACTGTTTTGGCCTCATTCTTGGCAACATCGCCTGCTTTTCTCATGGTGCTGCTGTAGTATATGCAGCAGATTCGTTTGACCCGGTCGCGACCTTGCAAGCAATCCGACAAGAAAAATGCACTGGTGTTCACGGCGTTCCTACTATGTTTGTAGCCATGATGGAACAAGAGGAAGAAGTTGCACAGGGCGGATTGGACTATTTGAGAACTGGAACTGTTTCCGGGTCTAGTGTACCCGAGGAGCTCATGGCTAAGATCCAAAAAAACTTTGGCCTTCCTGAGCTGACAATCTGCTATGGTATGACTGAAACGTCTCCGGTCAGTTTTATGACCTGGTGTGATAGTAGCGTGGAGAAGAGAACGACGACGGTTGGAAGCATCCTGCCTCACACTCAGGCAAAAATTATTAAGCCCGGCGACAAGACTCTGACTCCACTTCCTCTCGGTGAAAAGGGTGAGGTCATAGTTTCTGGGTACTCTGTTCAAAAGTACTATTACAAAGATCCAGTGAAGACCGAGGAAGCCATCGTCACCGCCGAAGATGGATCTCGATGGATGCAAACTGGAGACGAAGCATGTCTTGATACTGACGGATACGTGTCCATTACTGGTCGTATAAAAGACTTGATTATTCGTGGTGGTGAGAACATCCATCCTCTTGAAATCGAAAATGTTCTCTTTGCCCACCCCGACATCTCTCAAGCCTCGGTTGTTGGAATTCCCGATGAAAAGTACGGTGAAGCTGTCGCAGCATTCATAATCCCATCTGAACACGTTGCTGCAAGCGCGCAGCTGGACGTTGACATCATCCAACGATGGGTCAAGCAGCATTTAGGCCACTACATGGTGCCTAAGCATGTCTGGTTTGTCGAGGACTTCCCCAAGACCGCGTCAGGCAAAATTCGCAAAGTAGATTTAAGAGATATGGGCCTGGAAATCCTCAAGCAGCGTGAGGGGTTCAGACCGGGTCAGGTCGCAAAGAACGTGTCCAACAAAACGGTTTCCAGGCTCGTTGGATGAAATACTGCCTCAAGTCGGGTATGATGTTATGTTTAGTTTGTCTCTATCAGTTTTTGAATATATTGAATTTTATCTGTACAAAATTTACTAGAGTAAAGGTACGTGTTCTTCATATGTAAACTATAAGAGATATATTCATTAAATCATGCATTAAATTCGTCACAATCAGCTTTCGGCTTCTTCAAATTCCACGAGCAAAACTCCTTGGTTAACGATATCGCCCGGCTTGTGCACGACTCGCTTAATCACAGCCTCACCGGCAATTGGCGAGCGCAAAGTAGTTTCCATCTTCATGCTCTCAATCACCACAATCGCATCTCCCTTGGAGACTGTCTGCCCGGCCTCAACAAGAACTTTCGTGATCTTACATGGCATCGGACTGAGAACGGAGGAACCTGCATCGTGCTCGACAATTCCTAAAGCCTTCTTCACCCACTCTGGTTGGACTATATCCAGAATGTAGTGGTTTTCTCCGTAGAAGAGATTGACCTGATCAGTTCCCCTGTTGTAGACATAGCTGCTATGTCCCTGACTTTTTGCAAAGCTTGTAAACAGATCAAGGCTCGATTTCTCGACCGTTCCAAGAGGCACACTGGCAGCTGCTTTAACTAACCCTATTTCATGACCATCGACAACGACATTGAATATTTTAGGATTGCTAGTTTGGGTAACTACAACCTTGACAGGTACAGCTGCCGACTCTGCCCTGTGGTCCTTGAAGGTGAATTCGCGGGTAGAAGTTTGAAAGCTGTTCAAAACCGAAATTTTTGAAAAGGCACTGGCAAGAGATGCAGGAGCAAGAAGATTATTCTGCAAAATTCGACCGATTGCAGCTTGAGCAAAGACCTCCATAGGAAGTGAAGCAGGTGGATTTTCAGCATTGAAAATTAATTCTGCCTTATTCTTATCAATGAAACCTGTTTCAAGCCCGGTCGGTGTCTCACCAGCAAAATTGTCATTGACGACAATTCGCTTCACAAAGTCAATATTAGTCTCGGGTCCGACAATCTCAAGCTGACCGAGAGCAGTGCGCATTTTGGCCAAAGCCTCAGTTCGATCTCGTCCATGTACAATAAGCTTTCCAATCATAGGATCATATAATGGTGATACAGTCGATCCTTGCACAAACGTAAAGTCGAGTCGCGGTGAGCCCACAGTCGGTGGCTTGAGATGAATAATCTTACCCGACGAAGGCAAGAATCCTCTGACTATTGTTAGCTGGATTGGTCTTTATATACATAAAAAAAGCACTTACTTGTCGGGATTTTCGCAGTAAATGCGTGCCTCAAAGGCATGTCCGGTGATGTTGATTTCCTCTTGAGTCAAAGGCAGAGGGAATCCAGCAGCTACAAGAAGCTGCCATTCAACCAAATCGGTATTTGTAACAGCTTCGGTAACGGGATGCTCAACTTGAAGACGTGTATTCATCTCCATAAAGTAAAACTTTCCAGTATCGTTATCAAAAATAAACTCGACGGTTCCCGCACCTTCGTATCCCACAGCTTTTGCTGCAGCCCTAGCTTTTTCCCACAGGCTTTCTCTTGTCTCTGGGTCAAGACCGGGCGCTGGACTTTCTTCAAGGACTTTTTGATGACGGCGCTGAACACTGCAGTCTCGCTCACCAAGAGCAACAACATTTCCATGCTTATCTGCAAACACCTGCACTTCGACATGACGAGGAGTTTGAATATACTTTTCCACCAGTACGCGATCGTCATTAAACGAAGACTTGGCCTCGGATTTTGCAGACTCGAGCTGATCCAGAAACTCTTCTTCAGAGCGAACAATACGCATTCCCTTGCCTCCACCACCTAAAACAGCTTTAATTAAAACCGGGTATCCAATCTCTCCAGCCTTCTCTTTAAGAAAGTTGACATCCTGATTATTACCATGGTAGCCAGGTACGACGGGGACACCGGCGTCAATCATGATTTCCTTGGAACGGCTTTTGCTTCCCATTGCTTCAATTGCTTGAACAGGCGGACCTACAAAGATCAAACCTTCCTCGCTAATACGACGAGCAAAGTTGACATTCTCCGACAAGAAGCCATAACCCGGATGGATAGAATCACAACCATTTGCCTTTGCAGTTGAAATGATCTTGTCAATATCTAGATATCCATTACTCGGGCCCAAGTTGAGGTTTGAAGTGGTAGATGCAGTAGCCGATGGCAGTGCAGAATCTGGATCTGTGTAGAGTGTGGTAGTTTCAATTCCCATACGAGTGGCTGTTTTAAGCACTCGCTGAGTGATTTCGCCCTTTCAGAGTCAGCCAACCCAAAACAAGGAAAATTCCATACTCACTCGATTAGCAACGCAAAGCGATCGCAGCGGTCGCAAAACTGCGCTCATGACTTTTTTTTTCCTCTTTTAATTAAAAAAAAAAAGATAAAAAGAAGAAGAAAAAATCGCCGCCTTTTAAAACAAAAAAAAAGAGTCTGGAAATCGATACGGTGTTGATTTGTGCCACACAATTTTGCGGGGAATTCGGACTCAGTTTCGGGATTTGTTAACTTCTGTTGTCATAGTTACGTAGCTTATACATTTAGTAATCTGCAGGGGAAACCACTTGGATGTGGACCAGAGACAATTAAATGTCAGATCTTGAGACAATAAGTTATGGGAGGGTTAATTTGGTAGTCTTATATTTGAATGATTACTATGCATCATGAAAATGGCTATCAAAGAAGGAAATAATTCCCTAGATAACCAACTCTCTAGTCATATATCTAATATGGAACTGTCCAACTTGCACAGAATATCTATGATGCAAATTGCGAAATATCAGAAAGCCATAGAAACCCTGGCAACATTGCCGCAATCGTACAAGCGCAGGAGATGTTGTAAATGCCAGTACTAGAATAAATGCTCCTAGAATTAGTGCTTCTTCGTTTGCTTTGCGAAACTTTGCGGACCCCGACCACCCGAGGAGGCAGGACACTATGTAAGTTAGAATCAAAGTTACGAGAGATCACCAACGTGAAATGAAGATTCCAAAGCTCAATTGGAATATGGTATGAGCAGTGATCAGGAAGCGGCGCAAGAAGAAGACGGTGAGGCAGACGTGCATCTCCCTTCTGCCGTTCCAGAAAGGGTCGTTTAGCGGATTTCAAGGTAGAGGAAGTACGCTAGTAACATTTACTGAATAGACGTTAAGCACTTTATAGGGTGTCGCCTATAGAAATCAGATCAGCATTAGTCAAAGAAAACGGAGAGCGGCCGAAATTTTCTCGTCATACTATGATGAATATGACACAGGCGGTGTAGGCAATAAAAGTTACAGACGAACGCCGCTCGTTCATGTCTGACTCCAATGGGCGCGCGAAAGTCTGTATTTGAGTCTTACTTAAAAAAATACGCAAGAATAAAAAAAGGAAGCGTTTTTCCTTAGATGATCCCAGTTTGTTTGAGGTTGCAAAACTCACCCTCGTGCAACACTACACCTTTTTGAGAGCGTGATGACATTCATCGATGCTTTTGATAAAACAAAAAGGGAACTTTGTTCCGAAGTCACTCAGGCCGCCTAGAATGAGAATAGGATGAAGGTGGAAAGGGTTCGCACCAAATCATAAATGCATTGCTGCCAGGTCGGCCGAGCTGAGGAAGCAAATCAAAAAGGCGGAGACGAAATATCTTAGTGTACTGGAACACCCGGTTCCCGTTTTCCCGGGGTTCCACTCCTCAATGAGCTCAAGGTAAACTGTCAAAGACTACACCCTTCCCAAATCATTGAGTTCACGGTTCCTCCAATAAACTGCAAGCTTCAAGAAATAGTGTCAAGCTATTAATAGCTATGAATGCGAGCTGTTTCCCTGAAGATAGCTGCTATGCTTCCAAAAAGGACGTGGTTGGACTACATACGCATCTCATTTGAATTCATATTGATCAAATCCCAAAAGTGTCAAATTATGCCCAACTTATGTAGTCATGGCAACATAACTTGCGGTCGTCTCAATTCCGATGTCATAACTATACGCCCGCAGCCACTGCAACGTTTCCTTCTGCGCTCTTCTTTCTTCTTCCACTGTGAACTTCACTTTTGAAAACAGTTTTTAAATTACCACCAGGAAAACATGTCTGCATCTTCGCTTGATCTTCTTAAAAAGACCGGAACCGTTGTTGTCTCTGACACCGGCGAGTTTGAGTGTGCGTTTTGCCTGCCTTCACCGGGAGCAGCGGGGGGGGAGGGACTGGAAAAGGCTTTTAGAGACCTTGCCTCCACCACCCCGTCCAGTCTACTGTGTGATCTGTTCTAGTTCAATTTTACTAACTATTTTTCAGCCATTGCCAAGTACAAGCCCCAGGATGCTACTACCAACCCTTCTTTGATTCTCGCTGCCGCTAAGAAGCCCGAGTACGCCGGTCTTATTGATCTCGCCGTCAAGTACGGCAAGGAGCATGTAAGTGTTTTTTTTTTGAATCTGTTCCATTGGTGCTTCATTGGAGTTGTGGATTGCGTTTTTTTTTTTGGGGATCTCAACTGACGTCATTTTTGTAGGGTTCCACTCTTGACGAGCAGGCTTCTGAGGCCCTCGACCGATTGTTGGTTGCTTTCGGTAGTGAAATCCTCAAGATCATTCCCGGACGAGTTTCCACCGAGGTTGATGCCCGTTTGTCCTTTGACAAGGACGCCACTGTCGCCAAGGCCCTCAAGATTATCGCCCTTTACAAGTCGGTCGGTATTGAGAAGGAGCGTGTCTTGATCAAGATTGCTTCTACTTACGAGGGTATTCAGGCTGCCCGAGAGCTTGAGGCCAAGCACGGCATTCACTGCAACTTGACCTTGCTCTTCTCCTTTGTTCAGGCCGTTGCCTGCGCTGAGGCCAAGGTCACCCTCATCTCTCCCTTTGTTGGCCGAATTCTTGACTGGTACAAGAAGAGCACCGGCAAGGCCTACTCTTCGGAGGAGGACCCCGGTGTTTTGTCGGTCAAGAGCATCTACAACTACTACCGCAAGTTTGGATACAACACCATTGTCATGGGTGCTTCTTTCCGAAACACTGGTGAGATCACCGAGCTCGCTGGTATTGACTACTTGACCATCTCGCCCTCTTTGCTCGAGGAGCTCCTCAACTCTACCGAGGCCGTTCCCAAGAAGCTCGATGCCGCCGCTGCCAAGGAGGAGAAGCTCGAGAAGGTTTCGTACATTGACGACGAGCCCAACTTCCGCTTCTTGCTCAACGATGACGCCATGGCCACTGAGAAGCTCTCCGAGGGTATCCGCAAGTTTGCCGCCGATGCCGTCGTCCTTCTCGACGCCTTGAAGGAGAAGATCTCTGCTTAAATAGTGCCGGACACGATAGGGTTGCTGAGTGAAAATAGTATTCTTAGAATTGAAAAAAAATAGATACTACGTATTTCTCCTATAAACAAGTCTCACCCGGTATACCGTAGTCTTGAAAACTACAATGTAATCGATTACAGAAAAAAATAAACACAAGACAATCGATATTAATAGTAGTAAACACATAAACAAATAACAAATATAAGCGAATAATAAAATCTTATGTTACAATGTAGTAGTGACGTTGCCCATCTCACCAGTCGGAGGCAAGTGCCGACGGACAGCACCTAAATCGAATCCAAAAAAAAAACACAAAAACAAATTAACGAAAACAAATACCCATTAAACTCCATGCATTAAATATATGCGATGTTCTAGATCATTATCCGACCGATGTATCCATCAGTTGATCAACTAGTTGTAACAATTCAGTTCATTGGTGGTAATACCGACCCAGAGGTAGCATTTTCATTTCTCTACCACACTCCTGTGTCGAATACTAGGAGATGACCGTGCCGGACTCTTCGAGCGCCAACTGTCAAGCTCCATTTCCAAAAGCAGAGAGCGCTCCTTTGCTTCTTTTGTTTCGCGCTCAAGACGACGAGCCGAAATTAGATGGGCAGCATCAGAAGCTTGAAGCTGGCTAACATTATCCATCAACTTTTGAACACGCAACCTTGACAACCCAAGTTCCTCTCCTAAACGGGTCGAATCACGCGATTTTTGTTCAAGCTGCGATTGCAGCTCACGCATCGAGCGTTCAAAGCTCCGAGAGTGCTTCTCACGCTCGCTTATTTCAACCGACTGCTCCCGGATTTGCTTTTCGAGAAGCTGGAACTTCTCCTTCCAGTAGTCAGATGTGTCACGCTTCGAAGGAGAAGGAGGACGATCGGTTTGCAACTGAACAATCTCGATTTCCAAATCTTTAATCTTCTTTTCCAGCGAAGATTTCTCCATAATTAAGTCATTTGAAGAAGCACGAGCTTCAGAAAGAGCCTTAAGCGTGTTGCTGGTCGAGTCTTCGGCATGCTTTAACTTGGCTGATGTCGCAGTTAACAGGTCTTGCTGCTCAGCAATAGTCGACTTCAAATCAAGAATTTCAGTGCCAGTTGTGTCTGATGCCGCTGCAGGCATTCTAAAGTCTTCAAACTCCTTGGCAGCATCAGCAAGACGCTGCTCCAAGTTTCGTTTATCGCGCTGAAGATTATCACGATCGGTAGCCATTTCCTCCATTGTAGTTCGTAGATTGCGAATCTGAAGATTCAACGAAGAAATTTGTCGTTGATTATCAGCGCGTACAACCTGGGCCTCCTCAGTCGACTTTCGCAGGCCAGAAAGCTGTTCTTCCAAACGAACCTTTTCCATGCCAATCGTCTGGCTGGCGATCTTTTCCGTATTGAGCAAAGACTGCAGAGCATTATAATCCTCAGAGGCCGTTGCATTCTTTAAACGCATTTCGTTGACAACAGCTTTCTGGGTCTCTAACTCGTCCTTGAGAGATGAGACTTGTTGTTGAAACGTAATACGTGCATTTGAAAGTTGCTCTTCCATAGCTTCCGCTTCTTTCGACTCAATGCTTTGAGATTGCTCGAGCTCGGCCTTCAACTGATCGGCCGTATGCTTCGACTCAAACAAAGCAGCCTGCTGCTCAGCAAGTTGTTCTTCGAGATCCTCCTTTAAGCGGCGTAACTCTAAAATCGTAGAGTCTGCGCTAACTTGCTCTTGCGTAGCACGCGCGAGCGATTCTTCGGTTTCCTTGAGCTGCATCAGCGCAGTCTTTTCAGCCCGCGAAGCAGTCAATACTGCAACTTCTGCAGACTCAAGCTTGCTGAAATATTCTTCTGAGCGACTTTTGTAAACTTCAAAATTGTCAGCCTTGGCCAACGCTGCATGTAGCTGAAGTTGGAGCTCAGACAATTCATCCGCGACATCTTGACGCTCTTGATCAATCGAAACTCGCAGCTTCTTTTCTTCATCCAACTGAACGACAAGTGCCTCATTAGCTTCTCGGAAAATCTTGAGTTGCTCTTCGGCTTTGGGTGTGAATGTTCGGCCAGCCTTCAAGTTGCTAAGCTCAACCTTCAAGTCTTCAAGCTCAATAGAAACCTTATTCTTTTGCTTGGAGATAGTGGCGGCTTGTTGGACAGCAGCTTCGTGTTTGGAAATCCAAGTATTGATTTCACCCTCAGCCTGCTGGATTTGATTTGTCAGACGCTTAACTTCTAGTTGACTATCCTTATTTTCATCTTCAAGCTTCGCGTTAGCTACCTGCACCGAAAGGTCGACATTAGCTCGCTCGGCAGCCCGTAAAGAACTTTTAAGCTTCATAACCTCAGCCTCAAGTTTGCCCTTTTCGTTATTGAGTTTGCGAACAATAGCGTCAGACTCCTTGGAAGCATCAGCAATGGAAGCCTGCTTGCTTAGAGCCTTCTTTTCCGCTTCCAGCTTGACAATTTTATCCTCCAGTGACAACGATTTGGCTTGGAAGGTCGAAAATTGGCCTTCGGTGACTTCTTTGATTCGTACGGCTTCATCTCGCTCCCTTTCAGCATTTGTAATCAGTTCCTTGAGAAGTTTGACCTCCTCAGTCTTGGTCAAGTACTTTTCATTCAGCTCATTGGTCATAGCTTTGTAGTCCTGTTCGGTCAAATCATGCGACTTGAATTTAGCCTGCAACTTGGTGTAGTCACGTTCCAAAGTCTCTTGATTGAGCTTAAGCTTGGAATACTTTTGACGTTCCGCAGTCAAGTCATTCATGCGTCGCTTCCGCTCTTCGGTGTTCTTAACTTGAAGACTCTCAAGCTCATGCTTCAATGCATCATAAGTTCCAAAGGAAACCCGCTTATCCTTTCCTTCGGAGACAGCTTGCTCGCTGAGCGCTCGCTTTGCAGCATTGGCTTCTTCCTGAAGAATGGAATAGTTCTCCTGCAGTACTCGCATCTCCTGCTTTGCAGTCTTGAGTTCCTGCGCAACATTCTGAAACTTCAACTCAAGAGCAGCTTTCTCGGTAGTCAATCCGCGAATGGTTTCTTCGTACGTCTCATTTTCGGATAAAATGCGATCGAGCTCGTTTTGCTGTTTGGTTAGCCAAGCAAGCAAGAATTCCCACGCACAAAAACTTACCTTTTTAGAAATCAACGATTCGTAGTCGAGCGAACTGTGCGTGAGCTTGTTCAATTTATCACGAATGTCTCGGTTTTCACGTAGCAATTCCTGGGACTTTTGGTTTGCCAACTGGTATCCGTTCGTCTAATGCCGGTTAGCCAGAGCGCCAAGATTTAAAACTTGTAAAACTCACCATGCTATTAAGCTTTTCCTCAAGCTGCTTATCTGAAAGCATCAGTTTCTGTTCAAGCTCAGTAATCCTAGACTCCTTATTTTGCAAGCATCCTTTGAGTAGTCTGACTTCAGAAGTCAACTCTGTCATAATATTTGTACGCGAAGCTTGAAGCTCTTCGCGTTCACTGAGAGCTTTTTCGAGCTCCTCAATCTTGCTGCAGAGATCTCCGCGTTCTGCTTCCAGATGGCTGATCAAACTGGCGCCTTCTTCCAACTCCTGTCTCCAAATCTCGGATCTTTCATCAATCTTGCGTTTTGCGATCATCAATTCGTCGCATTGAGACTCTAAATTATCGAGATCAGCAATCGCTGCATCCAGCTGCTCTTGTAAATCGACTTCTCGCAATTGCGACCGCCTCAATATTTCCTCCTTGTCGCTAGCCAGAGCTCGTTCGCTGACCAATGTAGCCTCGAGACCTTTGATGTTCAATTCGAGTTTGCGTCTCTCCTCCAATATAGCATCTTTTTCAGCTTCCACGGCCTTGGACTTGATTTCCATTTGGCGGAGGGCTTCTTCACTCTCCTTCTTGAGACGGAAGTCTTTGGCATCGCTAAGAAGAGGCCTCATCTTGGAAAACAATTTCCACCATTCATCTGACTGCAGCCGATGATAAGCGAGAAGGTTTTTCGCAAGTAATTTAGCCGATTCTTTCCGGAGTAACTGCTGGCTCAGCTCCTTACGTTGAAGCTTTCCGCGAATTACTGCTTGAAGTTTAGTGAACAACTCATTCAACACCGTCTGTCGGTATCTCTCGAGGTCTGCCAGCACCCCTGAGCGGAAAAATATCTTGGTCAGTCCGATTCTATAGAGTTCGGGGTTGATGTTACTCTGATTAACAATAAGTTTAGCAGCTCTTTGACCTTCTATAAATCCTTTTGGCATATCTTTGACAAGAATTTGATATCTGCTTTTAAATTCTGAAAGCAGCACTCGATTAGGGAACCCAGATCGCGAGATCCTGATACCTTCCAAAACACCATTACACCTCAGCTGGTCCAAGACCAAGTTATTGTCAAACTTCTTCGGAAGTTTAGACTTATTGGGTATAATACAGCGGACAAAGTGAGGATGTGTTGAGTTTAGCTGATGCATAAGACTGTTCAACTGCTCTTTGTGGCGCTGTGCGACTGTTCTAAACATTCCCTTTCGTCTTGCTGCCGATTTCTCCTCGTCCGCAAATAGTGAGGCGGCGAGCTCGACCGAAGATTCAGAAAGCAGCTGTGTGACATTCTCGTTCAAAGGATCTTTATTCTTCTCAAGCCAGCCTTCTGTAGAGTATTCAACCTTGCCTGCATAATGAGAAAGAATAAAACCTTGCTTAAACCGTGACGGTGAATATTTGTTGCTGCTCTGTCCCCAGCTGTTGTGAAGCTTTTCGGTAAAAGTCAAATCGGTTGCCCTCGGCATAACACAATCCTCGTCAAGAGAAGAGAAAATTCCAACGGGGTTTGTCTTTTCAATGAGATCAATTGCGGGTTGCAAATCATGGCCAAAGTCGATAAAATCCCATTCTATATTTTCTTTGGTATACTCTTCTTGCTCCAACACAAACATGTGGTGGTTAAAGAACTGCTGAAGCTTCTCATTAGTGTAATTGATGCATAGTTGTTCAAAGCTGTTGGAATCGAATATTTCGAAGCCTGCAATATCCAAGACGCCAATAAAAGAGCCATCGCCATTAGCATCGCTCTCGATAGTCTTGTTGATTTTGGAAACGATGTGGCCAAAGAGACGTTCGTACAAGCTTTTCGCTAGAGCGTCAAGAGAGTAGCGAATTTGCTCTTTGCTTCGGGAAAGCACTAGCCACTCCCTGCCAGCCTTTCGACGAGGATGAACGAGTCCCTTGATAAAGGGTTCGACAGGAATACCAAGAATATGGCACAGTCGCTCAGCCTGCTTGATATCGGATAAACGACCCTGTTCGGCACTTTCACTAACGACCGTGAGGTTTCCAATGTGCAAAATCGCAGCCACCAGTCGAAAGATCTGGTAGACATCTGTGTCTGAAAACTCCATGATTTTGAATGCATTCAACAAGTTGTGAAACTCGTCGGCATCAGAAACGCCAGGAATAGATTTGTTGCCGTACTTGAGGTACTCGTATGACTCTGAGTAGGTATCGTTTAGGAAAAAGTCTTCCTTGTATGGTCCGTCGGAACAGCTCAACAGCTGGTAAAAAATGTGGTAATTTCTTTCTGACGAGCTCTGTATCACCACTCGCGACTTCTCGAGCAAGTACCAGTCGATTGATGCACCAGCAATCTCAGCTCCGGTGAACTCGATTCGGATGAATTTACCAAAACGGGATGAATTGTTATTTCGAACTGTTTGAGCATTACCAAAAGCCTCCAAAATGGGATTGGCCTGCAGTATTTGTCCCTCAAAATTTCGTTTATGCTGTAAAGTATTCTGAACACCGTTGGTCACCGAAGCCAGGTACTGGATGACTTTCTTTGTATTTTCGGTCTTTCCTGCACCCGATTCGCCGGTAACTAAAATTGACTGGTTCTCCTTTGTTTCAAGCATACTGCGAAAGGCGAGATCTGCAATTGCAAAGATGTGAGGCTTTGCGCGTCCTTGTTTTGAGCCTGAACGATACTCTTCGATGTATTTTTCATTGTAAATGTCGATTCTGCAATAGGGATTAACCGCAACTAAGAATAAGCCAGAGTATGTCTGTAGTTTAGGCATTAGCATACAAGATCAGGCCATGCCGATTATCCGACAAATTACAGAAATAGTAGTCTGCAGAACCACTTACATATATCAAATCAGATGCATATCGAGATGATAGATTGTGGACGACGGAAGCTTCGTTAAGGTACGTGAGTTCCGCCATATCATCCGACTTATCGAACTTTTCGGGATTGACCTTATCGACATCTTCGACATTGAATGTTTTCTCCTATTCAAGTTAGATAAAAGACCAACGCAACAGACAGGGACCTACAGATCCGTCTGGACACCTGACGCGGACCGAGGTTTCGGTGGATTCAATAACCGGTACCTTTATAAAGGCCTTGTCATCGTCAGGGACCCAGACATGTCCCTTTGGCTGAGCCTCCACAGCGTCTGCCATTCGAGATGTCAAAATTCGAGGTGGCGAAAAAAGAAGAAGAGCGGCAAAGAAGAGAAAAAAAGCCTGGGGTTTTTCGTGTTTTTTCTTTGGTGGACGCGATTTTGTTTATTGTTTACTTTTGGTTGCTGTGGTTACCAAAATGCTTGGAGCAATGCTGTTGGTTGCCAACTACTATATATGACAACTAAAAGTTCTGTAATTATCCAGTTGTTTTATTTTCTGCTCCGCGAGGGAAAAAGAAAAAGCAAAAAAAAAAGGGAAAACCCGCCTTCAAAAGCGTTTGAGGAATTTTTTTTCATTTCGTGGCTCTGTAAAGACAAAAGAAGAAAAGAAGCCATGGCTCGAGTTGGCGAGCCGGCAGATGCCTCGAAGGCGTACTTGGAAAGCATCCGTCTGGCAGCCCTCAAGTCTATGGGATCAAAGTCCAAGGCAGTGACTTCTACAGTTTTACAAACAAACGTGCTTTCCTCCGCTTCTGGTATGCTCGTTGCGCCGCCTCTATATATTTCTAACAAGATCCAAGCCAGCGCCAGTGCGTCTACAGCGAAAGATGGCGGTTTCCAAGCCGTTAACAATAACTCGTCTTTGTTTCCCTCTAATGTGGCAGGAACTGCTGGTCTCGGTACTGCAAAAGAAGCTATGGTCGAGTTATTGGAAGCTGGATTTCAGTACAGCACAATATTGGCTGAAAGTAAAGTACACCCTCAGTTTTTAAAGTTCATATACTCTCTTGCACGACCGATACCCTCCTCTATAACAAATGATAGTAATACTGTTACCATTGTTGACTCCAGGTCAAGCACACCTTCTGGTGTTGCGAGCAAAACTGCTAGTCCTTCACCTGCTAGTCTCCGCGTCGACAAGCCTGCAGCGCAACCCCGTATGATGCCTCGAGCAACAAAGTTTGGGGTCAGCCGGTCGCATTCACTAGTTATTACTCTTAGTGACGAAAGCAGTGATGATGACGATTCTCTGTATTCTCCCAAGGCCGCCGACTCATCTTCTGATAGTTCGAGCTCACACAAGACCTTGAAAAATAATAGTAATACCACTTCTACAAACCGTTCGCAAGAGCTTCTTGCCAAAGAAGCTGCTATTCAAAAAATTCAAGAGTCCATAAAAAGGCTAGAAAGGGAAAAGGCTCAAAAGCTAGAGACTGCCAGTGCATCTGCCACGAGGGTGATTCCCGAGACAGTTTCAAGTGCGACTCGATTAGAAGCATCGGCCGCGGCTGACGCATTAGAATCTGATCTCGTAAGAAAGCGGAAGCGTCTTGAGGAGGAGCTTGCAGGGTATGATATTGCGGCATATGAACAACAGGTAGCTGAGGTTAAAAAGATGCTGGCTGAGCGGGAGCAACTGCTTTCTGTTATCACTACGAAACGCACAAAGCTACTCGAAGAGTTGAGTGGTTTAGAAGGTGTAGCTAGTACATTGCCAGGTTTGTAATTGACGTTTTTTGAAGCGTCTGGAAGCTAATTTGGCGATAGAAACACAAGAGGATGCGGAAGACAGTGACGATTCTTACGAGCCTGCGTTGGCTGTCGACCCCACTCTCTGCTCGGTTCCCGCGACTGTCGCAAATGAGGAAGAAGATGACGACTATCAGCCCAGTTATAATTTTAGTCATACGCCTGACAATAATACAGAAAATGACAGCCATCTACCCAGTTATACCAGTAATGATGAAGCAGATGACGAATACCAGCCTAGTATTCTCAATAACTTTTCGCCGAATCCACAGCTTTCCGAGGAAACAGATGAAGACGATTCATATAGCCCACCCGCCAACTCTTCGCCCGCGACTGTGGTTCAGTCGCTTGCACCTGCCACGGTTGCGACTCAATCAACAGAGACATCTCCTTCTAGATCTCCTCCTATTGAGCCGATTAATAATTTCTACGATTCTCCTCTCAAGACCTTTACGTCTTTCCGGTTCAGTCCCGACTATACGACATATGTGCGTGAGTCTGGGTTGAGATCGACGACGTTTAGCCACAAGATCAATGTGAACAAGCCCTTTTGTCGATTTGAGACTGCTGGTGGGCTTTGCAACGATGAAACTTGCAAGTCTCAGCATTTTCGAGATGTTGCCATTTCCGATCAGGCAATTATTGTCGAGCTGACGGCGGTGACGGAGGGTACGACCAAGCTTGAGGCAGAAGCGTATCGTGATGGATTGAAGCAGGAGCTAGTAAAGCAGATTGAGAGTTGTGCAAAGGAGGGGCAGGCCCCAGGATTTGATGATTATGTGGCGTTGATTAAAGAGTACCGGATCCGCTGTGTTGGTGACGACCGTATCGTTAGCTTTCCTCCGGTCGCCTAACGGAATGTAACTAGTAGTATAAGTTGGGTTTTAAGAAATTTAAGTTGTTTGCGTCTGTAGACTTAGTAATAGGAATCAGAGTCTAATAATTACAGTTGTCGCCTATCGCCCTAAGAATTCATTATTGTTGGATGAGCTGATTGGTGTTCAATGAAAGCGGTTTCGCAAAAGGGGAAATTCAAAACGGAAATTCAAAACAGAAAAGGCCCATGGCAAATATGAAAATTCAGACTTAACCAGACATAAAAGAACAAGCCTGTACACCGAAAATCCTCTTTTTTTTTGTGTTTCTCTCTTGCTGTAAACTTGGTCAGCTCAGGTAGATGATAAACCATCAGCTAAAAAGAGCCAGCTCGAATGTTTTTGTTGTTTAAAGGATAAAGAGCCGTGATTTTTTTCAATAGTCTAGTTCTTAAAACGCTTTTCCAGCAATCTTACAAGTTTATACGCAGTTCGACGTAATCCTTCCTACCACGATTGAGCATCGGGGTGCCGCGTACCGAAGGAGGACAAAGAAAGACAAATATGAACATGAACTTATACAATAGAAAGTCTATATAACTCGTCAAAAAAAAGCTTTGTAGAGAGCTTATTTTGTGAGGCTTACAACGGATTCAAGGTGAACCGGTTGGGATGGACGCTGATGCCGGGCCGTAGACCGTAGTGCTTTTAT
Source organism: Trigonopsis vinaria (assembly GCA_030582095.1). NCBI lineage: Eukaryota > Fungi > Ascomycota > Trigonopsidomycetes > Trigonopsidales > Trigonopsidaceae > Trigonopsis > Trigonopsis vinaria. The sequence goes on from JAKTWP010000031.1 coordinate 27,614, forward strand.
TTATAGATTCAACAGGACTGACATATATATTCGCGAGTGATCTCCATTTTCTATTTATTCAATAGCTAGGTGTTGTCTGGATTACTATTTGCAGCGCTCGGGAAAGACGAACCGACACGCTTCAAACACGGCATCTCCGAGAAAGGGGAGAAATCCAGAAGAGCCAAAGTTTGCTTTTCTTTTGTCGACTGTTTTGTTTTGGCCAACTTGGCAGAGATGTTTGTTTTTCTTCCTCTAAACGACGTATCTTATTTTAAAACTTTCTATTCTTGTTTCTACTGCTGCGCGGTGGCGCGTTTGGATGACAAGATGGGCAGGAATATTTCCGTGATTAAGTGGGAGTGTAGTGGGCGTATCTCGGACTCAAGTCCAACTGGATATGAACAATGATGCTATATTTGGAGTTAGGTCTGGTCGATATATCCAGTGTGATGTGCACGGTGCATGCAAGGTCGATCTGACCTGTCAAAGTTGGAAGTAAAAACGGTTGGTTAGCAATCCATCACCATTTCCCAGGGCGCAGTCTTACTCAAACTCTCCGACACTCAACAACACTCATGTATTTTGATATACACACACTCCCTCCCAGTTAAAGTAAACCATTCTCCCTTTCTAAAACTTCTTACCTTTCCCTTCTCTCTGCGCTCGTGGGGGGGCCTTTCTAATACAGCCTTTGTGTTCCTGGTCCAAAAGGGGGCAAAAACGTGTGTGAAGCCAAAAGTAACCAGCCTCGTTTTTGCCCCTTGCACTAGTCTCTTTTAAGCTGACAGTGCGGCTGATTATTGCACATCTGTGGCAGTGTTTTTGGTTTATGCCAAAAGTCTCTGTGTGTCTTTTTTTTTTTCATCCGTCTGCTTTAAACTTTTTCTTTTCTTTTCTTTTCTTCATTGAATTCGGTTTTTTTTGCTTTGGGCTTTTGCAGGTTTGTGTTTTGTTTTCCGTGGCTGTGAAACTGGCGTGGGTTTTTGGGGGTTTTTGGGTTTTGGGGGGGGGTTCGGTTTTGTTTTGAGTCTAAGCAACTCCACTCCGTCTTCACAGCTTGGATTTCATTTCTCTCTTTCCAATACTGACACGTTTTGATAGTCTTGTTTCTTTCACTCTCTTATTTCCAACTCTCTCTTTAACCCGGCTTTATTCCGTTTTTCTCAGTTCCTTTTTTTTTTATAATAAATGTCGTTCCAAGGCAATCAAGTCGGCATAGCGGATGCTAGCTTATCGGACACTGGCTTTACTGCCACTACCACTGATGGTTTTTCTTTTGCAAATTCCATGCAATCTGCTAATGATGGAAGTCTGGGCACGTCTACAATTTTGTTGGTTGACCAGCAGGACCCAACTAGCACAGACGTTTCTGGAGGACCCTCGGGAGATGGCACCGTGACTGCGACCTTGGTTACCGCGACTTCCGCATTGGGCTCTCTATTGATTGATTCGCAGAGCCCGACCTTTCACACGCATACCGGCACTGATCAGCCGTTTGAGAACTCAAACTCCTTTTACAACCCGGCGACGAGCACCCTTCACCGCTCTTTATTCATTGATAGCGCTTCTGTAGATGCAGCTAGCTCTACCAGCTCGGTCGATATCTCCACGGCGTCGTCCCACTCGACCGTCGTTCACTCCTCCTCTACCCGTGTCAGTGCTTCTGCCTCTGCATCTATTACCAGTGGCGCCACGTCACGCACTGCCTTGTCTTTAGGAAAGGCGGTTATCTTGGGCTTGGTATTGACCGCTGCTTTGCTATAACGCGCGCTCCCCTTTTTTTCTCTTCCTCCTCCGCCTTACCTGCTCGCGCGTCGTGTCGTTTACACGTTTTTGTTGTTTTTTTTTTTTGTTAATGCTACTCGTACGCTAGATGAGAGCTGTTTTGCATCCCTGCTCTTTCAGTCGTTTATTTGGCTACTCCAAAGCCGGTCTTTGGAGGAGACCAGCCAGGCTATGTCTGATTTCTGCATTCGCTGACTTTCACTGTTTGGCCAAAATCATTTTGTCTCTTTTTATTCCCGTTGTATTCTTATTGAGAATTAGGAGGCAGTCTTCAATATTAAAAAGTTCGCTGGTATATTTTGACGTATAGCACGGGAAACCCAAGGGCTCACAGGAGCGTCTCAACCTGTATACTTATACAACCCCCGAGCCGTCGGATTAGGAGTTGTATGTATTTACTTTGCCACCGTAAGTTCCCTTCTATTGGGACCGTTTAGTATTTGGACCGTTTAGCTTTCTCGTCGTAACTCTTGGCCAAAGTCTATTTCGGCATTCTTCGTGCGTGGGAGGTTTGCAGTCTTGGGCTTGTAGACACTGCAAGAGTAGTGGGCGCAGTTCAGTATACGTTCTCTGTTTTAGTATGATATGCTGCGTGGTCATAGCTCGTGCTACGGTGGGAGCGGTGGTGGTCTGCCGGGGTTGAGCGTCTCCTTATGATGCCATTTCGGGACATCGCTTCGAATTACTCTACAGCTACTCCGAGCTAGAGTTTGAATTGGAGCTTGAGCTAGAAGTTCAGCTGGGGAAGCTTAAGCTCGAATCTAAAGTTGAAATCTTTCAACAAAGACTTAGGCTTTGGGTTCTTGGCCTACGGGAGCATACATAGATAGTATCTGAAAATATTCGTACATAGCTATATACGTTCAGTTCCAGAAAGACAGCACTAGACTAGTGTGTCTCGCATAGGTGCTTTGATCTCTAATCAATAACATAGCAAGAAACTGACTCTATATATATGGTATCCAGTATTAAAAAAAACCAACTCCGTGTATATTATTCAGTCTCTGCCTATCCTTGTTAATCCCTTTGTTTGGGTGTCGTAAAGGTCTTTGTTTACGCGGAAAAAAAAACTCGCCCTCTCACGCAAATGGCAGTTCACAGTGCAGCAGCGACAGACGCGCCTTCGCTAATGCATCCGCCGGGCTCACACCTAGCACAAACGTCCCGCCTGCACGACGGCTCCGACACCGTCCGCTTGGGCCAAGTTGTCCACGCGCCGAGCTCGCTCTCCGGTATCGTGCGCTACATTGGTCCGATCGACGGCAAAAAGGGTAGTTTCTGCGGCCTCGAACTGATTGATGCTGGCGTCGGGATGGGCAAAAACAGCGGTGCTGTGGATGGGTAAGCACGGTCGGCTCAGAGCAATACTTCAACGCTAACGCAGAACTCCAGGATACAATATTTTGAGTGCCCTCCGCAGTGTGGACTGTTTGTGAATTTGGATAAAATCGTCGAATTGAACCGCTGGGCGCGGGATCAGGGCCAACTGCCGCTGTCTCCAGTTCGACAGCCCCGACAGTCGCTCTCTCGCAGCTCGTCGCCTTCAAAACGGCAGTCGCTTGCCTCTTTCCGCCCGGCGGCTCCCTCTCCCCAGCCCGCGAGTCGCCGCAACTCAATCATGAATCTCAGGGCGACTGGTCCAGTTGTGGGCCGTCGCACGAGTACGATAGGACTGGCTAACGGTGCGCCAACGACACCCTTACAACGTATGGCACCTAGTCTACGAGTCGATGTGGAAGAAGGTGCTACACAGTCCCGACCTTCGCCCCTGGCGCTCGGTCAGGATACACTCGAGCTCGAACGCACGCGAACGGCATTGGCCGATACCAGGCGGCAGCTGACGGAAAAGACTGCCGAGTGTACGTCAAGGGAGGCGGAGATTGCTCAGCTAAGCGGCAGTGTTGAGCAGCTGCAGCTCCTGGCCGACGGCAGCACTCAGCAGCGCCTGCTGCTCGACCGCGAGATGATGCAGGAAATTGAGGATCTCAAGGACGCGCTTGCCGAGAAGGAAGACCGACTTTCTTCGCTCATTGCCGAGTTTGAGTGCAAGCGACGCGATTTCCGTGAGACCATTGGCTCGCTCGAAGCCGCGCTTCTCTCCTCCACTGACGCATTCACGGCCCGCGTCGACGAGCTCGAGCGCTCGTTGCACGACGCAGGTACGTCCACACAGGAATGCGACCGTGTTGCAGAGCTTGAGTCCACCGTCGCACAGCTCGAGCACCAGCTCCGCGCTGCCCCCGCCGCCATCGACCGCACCGAGCTCATTCAGCAAAAGGACGCCGAGATCTCTGACTTGCGCGAACTTGTCGCGGGCCTGCGCAATGATAACGAGTACCTCAAGACCCAGCTCGAGCGCGCCGCGGGAGCACAGAGCGACGCGCCCGCTTCGAGCGACAGCAAACTCCACTCCGACATCCACTCGCTCGAGCAGATTATTGAAGTCAAGGTCATGCGCGAGGAAGAGCTCGAGGCCGAAGTAAACCGGCTCGCAAGCTTGGTGTTGAGTATGCGCACACGCGACACAGTCGTCGACGGCGTCCCCGGGGACGTCGCTCCCTCGAGCCCGTTCGTCGAAGACATTTCCCCCGTGCCATCACCCCCACTACCGTCACCCCCGCTACCGCCAAACATGCAGGATCCTTTCGAGTCTCCGGTCGCGACATCCCCCAAGCCCGCAGCCGCGCCTGCTCCCGTCGCAGACCCAGCAGCCGGACGCGAACAGTGGTGCGGCCTGTGCGAGCGCACCGGGCATACCATGCTAGAGTGTCCGTTTGAGCAGGACGACGATGACTTGCAGTTTTAGTCGACGCGAGACTTGTGAAAGACTCGTTTGCATCCCCCCTGGTTTTGCGTATTTGCATATATGGTGTTTTTTTACTGGGTTCTTTTTTTTTTTGACTTGCGTCGTAGCTGTACACTTTTTTAAAATTAAAAATACACTTAGATAAACACATCGAGCTCGCTCCGTCGAAACACATCCTCGTCGAGCTCTGGGTAGTGAGGCACCAAGGCGTCGGCGCTCTGGACGTAGGCCGAGTTGTAGACGCGCCAGTAGGGCTCACGCACCTTGCGGGCAGCCTGGAATAGGCCGGCCCATGTATAGTTGAGCACGACACCGGGGCCGATGGCGTTGCGGATGCCGTCGATCGAGTCGATGACGCGGTCAATGACGTGCGGAGACGTTTCAAAAATATTAGGCCACACGAGGTTGAGGAGGTGCACCATCGCATCCTCGAGCCCCAGACCCGTGCACCCAATCGCAATGTGCTTGACCACACTCGCAGCGGTCTGACGGTGCACTTGGTCTCGGTCGGTGAGCGCGTCCTCAAGCAGCGGCGTGACAGCGTAGACATAGTCCTTGGCCATGTCGCCAATATACTCAAACAAAAACGTCATCGCCTTGAGCACACCGTTCTGCACGTTGATCTCCGGCACACGGTACTCGTTCATAAGTGCCGGTAGCACTGTGAAGGGCATACACGTCTCGGCAACGATACCAATCGCGACTGCAGTACACACTCGACTCTGGCGTTCCTGTACGCGCAGGTTATTAAGCAGCGTCACCAGCACGTCTTGAGGACCAATAGCAGACGCAATAAACCCAAACGTCTGATTGGCAGCTCGTCGAATACCCTTCTTGTGCGCCTTGAGCATATCAAGCAGCTCAAAGCAAATACGCATCCACTCGCGCGCATTCACGTACTGCGGCCCGCGCTCTGCAATACGTCCAACCAAATCAATCGTGTTTTCCTGAACTTTCTCGTAGCGATTGCGCAGAATCGGTGTTAGCCGAGGAAGAAGGTCGTTGATGGGCGGTTTCATGTCGGCAATGCCCACCACGCTCACAATACTTCGCAGAGCACCAAGAATCGAGCCAAGAACCTCAGGGTACTCTTCACCCAAGTACTCGTAGAGCACCACACCGAGCTTGCTCATCAGCACGTCCTCACCACAGTTACGCATCACAATCGCAATCCGCGCAACTAAATCGGCAGCCTGCTGACGCACGGCCGGCGACTTGTTGTTGAGCCGCCAGAGAATGGTGGAGACAATTTGGGGCAGGTAGGGCTTGGTGCGCGTACCCAGCGTGTTGACAATGGTGCCAAAGCCATTGAGCAAGACCTCGTCTTCGACCGTCTGCTCCTGAAATGCAAACAAAATACCATCAATCAAACGCTCTTCAAGACGCTCGGAGATATCGGTTGAGCCTAGAGAAGCAACGACCTTTTCAATCGTTTCGACAGCCATCTTGCGAAAGGGCTCAGACTCGTCTTTGAGAGCATCGACGACGCGGCCGACAATTTCAGAAACACCAACCTTGTTGGAAAGCGACACAGTCGTCTCGACAACCTGACGATAGTTTCGACGATCGAGCGCCATTCGACGGACCCAGAACGAGTCAAAGAACCCGGCGAGCACCTCTTCACGCAAATATTTCGCAGTTACACCCTCGGTGTTGGCACACTGCTGCACGACCTTTAGCACAATCTTCTTCATCTCCTCATCTGGCGAGCTAAACTCTCGCAGCACAATGACCATGACTTCCTGCGTATAGTATGCTGCGTGCTCAGGCTCCATTAATGGAATGATAAATCCAATACACTTGAGAATTGAAGACAGAGGTTTACCGCGGTAGCGCCTGACGCCGACCCAAAGAGGATCGATGACAGAGTCAAAGGACTCGATACCGTAGGGTGCCGCAGCCTCGGCGAGCGCAGCCAGAGCAAGAGCAGAAATAGTGCGGACTTTGCTCTGCTCGTCCGTCAACGAATTTTGCACGCATTCTACCAAACCCTTGAGATGCGGCAGCACTCCCGGACCAAGTAAAACGGCAATGTGCTGAATGATTTTAGCACCCGTGTGTCGTGCAAACCAGCTCTTTTTCGAGCGACAGACGGCCCGCAAGAACGGCAGCAGTGAGGGGATTCCGAGCGCACTTGAAACAACGGCAAACGCTCGTGCGGTTGTGTTTCGAACATACTCGTCGGCGTGATCGATATCGGGACGCATCGTAGAAATCATATGTGCAAGACCGGCAGCCTTGGCAAGGTTGCTAATAATCTCACGGCCTTCCTGTCGCGCATAGTGGTCTTCGTCAATAAGCAGTGGCTCAATAACAACCAAAATATTGTGTGTGTAGGGGCGAACCAAGTCATCTAGCTTATACAACACGCGGTCAATGACCTTAACAAGCAAGTGGCGTTCCTGGTCTTCAAGCGTGCGCTCCATAAGCAGCGGCAACAGTTGTTTGAACAAGGCCTCGGCACCGAACTGGCGTGCATTGTCGGTGAGCTGCCGTAAGGCACCCTTACGCATCGGCGGCGTACCGTTCTTAACCTTGAGCAGCAGTCGCATGATTTTGCGCTCTTTCAATTCTTCAAGCGACAGTTCAGCATCGTTGGTGTCAACCATAAGCTTCTCAAAGTACTTTACATCGGTTTCCTTGAAGAATTGGAGTTCACCAACGCCGGGGATTTCCTTAGGGATAGGCTTGGAGAGTTCGCCACCAAGACCGAGACGCATGTTTGCGTCCTGCATCACAAATCCACTCGCCTCTGCTGGAGCAGATGCGAGCTTCTTGGCGGGCATGATGATAGGCTCGTACCCGGGAGGAGGTATCAAGATTTCGTAGCCCTCGCTCGGCAGTAGTAGGTCGAGCTCTTCATCTGAAATAGTGAGTCGGGTGCCGGGTGCAGTACCATTTGTTGAGGCATCGTCAGTCGTAGGTGCTTGGTCCCATCTGCTCTTGCGAGGCGCGGTGTCGTCCCATCGACTACGCTTCTTTGGCTCGGCCTCGGCGGCAGGTTCTGCCGATGAGACTTTTTCAGTAGGTTCAGACTTGACTTGAGGTTCAACGACGTCCCATCGGCGCTTTCGCACGCGCGGTGCCGCGGGTTCGTCGGACGACTGCTTAACGACCCCGCGAACCAAGTCCTCGAGACGCTTCTTTTCGATAGCTTCCATCACGCGTTTCTCCTCGCGCTCAAGCTCGCGTTCTTCCATCCGTTGCTCAAGAGTCTTTTCGTCTGCGTCGGCGCCCATGGGCTCTAGCTGACGGTTAAAGCGCTGAGCCTGGTACGAGCCCTCGCGGTCAGCGATCGAGCGCGCTTTTTGGTGTGCAACAATAGCGTCGTCCTGATCGTCAGCTGTGGCTGCGGCTTCGTCGATGAAGGCCTGTGCGCCGGTGTAGTTGCCAGTCAAGTTGCGAGCGCCATCAGCAGCGCTGGTGTCGCCCTCGTCATCCGATGGATCATGTGCTGCAATCGATGTGTCGTAGCCTGCGAACTTGTCTGCGCCGTCGGCGTAGAGTTCCTCTGCGGGCGTTGTGAGTGACTGGCCTCTGCTAGTGGTGGCGGCCTCGCGCAGGCTCGCGCGCTCTTGCTGAACACGCCGAATCTGTTCCCACTCGTCTATAATGATTAGAATACGTCTAGGAGAGTAGACTCAACTTACCGTCGGCCATGTTGGCAGGCGATGGCTGAGATGGGGGGTGGTTGTGGTGGAGTGGGAAAAGTTCGACATCGACTACAATATAAAGACGTACAGAAAAAACTGATTTTTTTTCCCTTTTCTTTTACATAAAATCATTCACAATGAGTACACGGTCCGCTATATAGGACGGCTGGACCGGTCGGATCTGATGACCTGCGCCTAGTTTGAAGCTTCCAAAAGCTCGCTTGAAGTCTTGACTTCGTATGATTTAAACTCGCCGTTCTCAATCTGCTTGCGAGTCCACTCCTTCTGAGGCAAGCCCATGGTCCACAAGAACTTGACGGTGTTGTTCCACTCGAGGTCCTTGCGGCCCGAGTCCCACTTGAGTTCGTCGGCAAGGATGTCGATAACGTGGGGAAGAGACTCGAGAGCGGCAGACGAGTTGAGGAAGGCCAGGCGGAGACGGCGGGAGATCACATCAACGGTGGTGGTGGCATACTCGTTTCGCACAGCGAAGCGGACCTCGCCGTCGATGAAGGGCAAGCTCTCAACCAAGCGCTGGCCACGAAGAGGCCAACGAGAGGTGGGGTGTTCGGCGGAGAGAGCGACGACGTCAAAGGCGCGGTCACCGTAGTTGGAGGCGAGGTGCTTTGCGACATCGACGTCGACACCGGTTTCCTGGGCAAGCTTGACGTAGAGCAAGTCGTAGTACTCGTCGGCGCCAGTGAGCTTGAGGGTTTTGGTACCACAGGCGCGCGCGGGCTGCAACTTGTTGTCCTTGATGGCAGTGTCGACGGCCTCCTCGGCCATCTCACGGTAGGTAGTCCACTTTCCGCCGGAGATGGTCAACAAGCCCGAATCAGAAATATCAATCAAGTGGTTACGGACCAAGGACTCGGTGTTCTTAGCCTTGGGGTCGCGTACGAGGGGACGGATACCGGACCAGGCAGCGAGGACGTCATTGCGGGTGACCTTGATCTTGCCGCCGACGTAGTTGTTGATCTCGTTCAAAATCCAGTCAATCTCTTCTTCGGTAGGAATGGGGTTGGCGTCGATCTTGCAGGGTGAATCAGTGGTACCGGCAAGGGTCTTTCCCTGCCAGGGCAGGAAGAAGATGACACGGCCGTCCGAGGTCTTGGGGTCGATGAGACCGTACTTGCTCGAGCAAAAGTATTCAGGGAGGACCAAGTGGACACCAGATGAAGGGGCGACGATGTCGGTAGTTTTGGCGTCGTCGAGTTTGCGGATGGCATCGCAAAAGGGACCGGTGGCATTGACAATGGACTTGGCCTTGATGGTCAAGCTCTCGCCACTTCCGTCAGCGAGATCCTGACCCTTGACGCCAACGCATCGGCCACTGTCGTCCTTGAGGAGATCGGTGACTTCAAAGTGGTTGAGGACGACGGCGCCGTGGGCAGCAGCAGTGGTGGCCAAAGCAACATTGGTACGAGCATCGTTGTGCGAACCATCGTAGTAGGTAAGAGCACCCTTCAAGTTTTCAGGGCTCATCAAGGGGAACTCCTCTAGGGTTTCCTTTCGGGAAAGCCAAAAGGATCCTCCGATGGACTGGGACCCGGACAATATGTCATAGCACTTTGTACCGACGTAAAAGTAAGGAACCTGCCAGAGTCTAATTTGTTAATACGGGATTGTTTAAAAGTAGGGTTTGCCGACTTACTTGTAGACAGGGATGATGATGGGCATGGCAAAGGCAAGGTGGGGGGCAATATCCAAAAAGTACTTGCGTTCGTGCAAAGCTTCGCGGACGAGCTTGTACTGCGAGTAGTCGAGGTTGAAGATGGCCTTCTCAAGATAACGGACACCGCCATGGACGAGCTTGGTAGAGCGCGAGCTGGTTCCGCAAGCGAAATCATCACGTTCGACCAAAGCGACCTTGAGACCACGGTTGGCAGCATCCAAAGCGATACCGCTTCCGGTGGCGCCAGCGCCAATAACAACCATATCAAACTCCTCACCGGCGCGCAACCGGTCCACGAAGCTAGCCCTGGTGGGCAGAGGCTTAAAAGGCCCAGGTACTTTTTTGGCAGAAAGGTCTGCGACTTTGGCGTCGGCAGATTCGGCAGGGCGCAGCAAAACTGCTGCAGTTGCCACTGAAGCGACGCCTGCCGCCGCGACGAAACTTCGACGAGCTGCAAAGCGAAACATTTTAAGCAGAGTCGTTCGATGTTCCTAAAAAGAAGTATGAAAATCGAAGCAAAGTCTCGGAGGGGTGGTGAGGGTGTGGGGTGTAGAGTTTTGGTTTCAAGTTAAAAGTGTATTGTAAGTTACGTTTCCATGATTATGAGTCACGTGAAAGTTGTCCTATTTTTTTATTTTTTTTTTCCTCAACCAAGGTTTAAATGTTTTCAGTCTACAATCAATTAAACAAATAATAAAACCGTTTCTAATTTAGTGTATTATTTCATGCACAACCAAAAGCACCGCCTAGCTGAGCTGCTTTTCACCCGGGAGGGCAAATTTACAAAGCGGGAAGGCGGGGTTGGAGGGGTATTTCCTAAAGCGGTAATTCCACAAAAACTAAACACCCTCCCCCTCGTTTAGGCAGGCAAACCCGAAAAAAAATAGTAAAAAGCAGCAGTACACAGAGCCATTCTACTAAGAAAAAACCAAGTTGATTAATATTTTCCGGTGTGCTGCACTACTTTAATCGCGTCGCTGTGCTGTCGGCTTCTCCTTGTTTCTGACTTGGGTGAGGGTGATGCACCTTCCGAAATGCCAAATCCGGGTCTTTGCACATGCCCATGCGGCACGGAGGTCCCACACTTTTGTCGAGTGTCGTTTCCAAAGTATTACATAATACTTTAGAATATGACGTTGCTTGTAATGAAATCTGCAACTGTGACGGTTTAGCCAGCCCAAACTGAAACATCAAAATTTCGGCAAACTACACAAGCTACGCTTTTAAATCTCATATACAGTTTGGATATTCATATATATACTGCCGTATTCTTCATTATTCGTTCCTTTTGCAGGGCTCTGTAGACACCGCCTGCAGGCTAGTAGCCCCAAAATCATAACTCTTTTCTTACTCATCGTCGCTCCAGTCCGTATCCTCCTCCTTCGACCAGCCAACGGCACGGTCAACACCACGCTGCCACAATCGGTAAAGCTTGGCACGCTTCTTGTCGCTAATCTTGGGCTCAAAGGTAGCAGAGCCCTCGGTGTTGACAGACTGCAAGTCGTCCCAGTCCTTCCAGACACCGACGGCAAGACCGGCAGCAATGGCAGAACCAAGAGCAGTAGTCTCACGCATGGCGGGTCGCTCGACCTCAATGCCCATGATATCAGACTGAATCTGCATAGCAATGTCAGAGTTGGTGACACCACCGTCAACCTGCAAGCGTCTAAAGGGCTTGCCACTGTCCTTCTCCATGGCATCCAAGATGGCCTTGGTCTGGAAGCAAATGGCCTCAATGATGGCTCGGCAAATGTGGGCTCGCTTGGTGTACTGGGTGATACCGAGAATGGTACCACGGGCATCGTCACGCCAATAAGGAGCAAACAAACCACTAAAGGCAGTAACGAAGACAACACCAGCAGTGTCCTTGACGGTTCCAGCAAGCTCACCAATTTCCTGAGAGTTGGAAATCAACTCCAAATTGTCACGCGCCCACTTGATGGCAGAACCAGCGACGGCAATGGAGCCCTCGAGAGCATAGATGGGCTTCTGGCCCTTGCCCTGGAAGGCAATAGTAGTCAAGAGTCCATTCTTGGATAAGATGGCATCCGAACCGGTGTTGTAGAGTAAAAAGCAACCAGTACCATAAGTGTTCTTGGCCGATCCGGGGTAGAAAGCCTTTTGGCCAATCAAGGCAGCGCTCTGATCACCCAAGCAGCCGGCAACAGGGATACCAGCCAAGGGACCAGTTCCCAAGCGGCAATAGACCTCAGAGGAGGAAACAATCTCAGGCAAAATCAACTTTTCAACACCGAAAAACTTAATCAATCGCTCGTCATACTTGCGAGTCTGAATGTTCATAAACATGGATCGCGAGGCGTTGGAGGCATCGGTGATGTGGCGACCGCCATTCAAACCACCAGACAAGTTGTAGAGCAACCACGAGTCAACGGTACCAAAGGCAAGGGTGCCGCGAGCATAAGATTCCTGGACCTCCTTGACGTTATCCAAAAGCCAGCGGACCTTGACGGCAGCAAAGTAGGTAGAGAGAGGCAAACCGCAAATTTCCTGAATCTTGTCAGAGCCCTCCTTGGCCTGGAGCTGGGCAACGGTACCGGGTGTTCGGGCATCAGACCAAACAATTGCATTGTAGAGAGGCATACCAGTCTCCGAGTCCCACAAAACAGTAGTCTCACGCTGGTTGGTGATACCAATGGCGCGAATCTGGTGGTGGGGGATACCCTTATCCTTAAGAGTGCGTCCAACGTGGTTCATGCACTCAATAGCGCTCTCAAACAACTCCTGAGGATCGTGCTCAACCCAACCGGGCTTAGGGTAGATTTGTGTAAACTCAATCTGGTGGGACGCGACAGGCTTTCCCTTGTCATCAAAGACCATGAATCGGGTCGAGGTTGTACCCTGATCGATAGCACCAACAAGAGGAGTGAAAGCCATTGTAATAAAAAAAAAGTGACGGTTGGGAAAAAAAAAATTGGGGAAAGTCCGAGGCCTTTTTATACTTTTTCTGTTTACTCCGGCCGGGGTAAAAAAAAAAGAAAAAAAGGGGGAAATCTAGTACGTGGTGTATAATTTTGCACACCCCGCTTTTACCCGGTCGGACAAAAGATGGGGGCCGCATTTTAAAAGTCACCGCCATATCTGGGGTTTGCCCCGCTAAGCTTCTTACGGGGGTGGAAGAGAGCGATCGAGATTCAGCAGTGAGAAAGAGAAGGTGAAGAAGAGAGGTAAGAGTATATATGAGTTGATGATAGAGTCTCTGCTAAACCGAATACATTGAATAGTACAGTTTGACCCTTCCTACTCCTTCCTCTCGGCTTGCAAAACTTTTTACTCCGCAGTTGATGTTTTCCACCGGATCGATACGCGCCCCACCACCCGAGTGACTAAGGAATGCAGCTTAGATAATGCAATAGTGCCGTCATTAAATTCTCCGGTCTTACGTATGCAACTGTTAGGAGAAAACAGCAAATAACTTTGGTTGTGTAGTTTGGATTCCAGTGCGGAGAACTAGATTACAACCAGCCAGCTCATTCTCAGTCTCAATATATGACTAACTTATTTTATCACCCTTTGACTTGCAGCTCTTTTACTTTTGCTTCCCCTTGTCACCACATGAAGAATTTTTTTCAGTGTCTGTTTCAAGAACATGGACAGACACTGATCCCTCCCTGGGCGGAGAGTGGCTTTGCCAAAAGGGAAAGGGGAAAAAAAAAAACTACGTAAGCAATGCGGGCGAGAAAAAGAAGCTCTCTCTGCAAAATGGTCGAGATGCTGGACAAGGTTAATAATTCATAACTGTAAATAATTCATAACTCGTGGGGGCCGATTGTGAAATTTTGGTATATAAGCTCGGTTAAAACCCAAAAAAAAAAAAACCCTACCCGAGTTGTTTTTTTTTTTGTCTGTTCAACATACGGTCTAGTGGTTAACCCTAGTCAAGTAATGAGTATGTTACTCGAAGGGGAAGGGGTACACTCTTTGGGGAACCCGTGCAGTTCCTACCCCCGGGTGTAACTCCGCCGCTAATTTCCGTTTTCTACTCCTGCGCTAACCACCGCTATTTCCCCCCTTCTAACGCCCCATTGTTGAGACTCTTTGCTGCTGCTCCGCTTTGTTTTTTTTTTGGTTTTCCCAGACCCTGCACAGACGCGTGTGATGCACCCGGAAAAAAAGGGCAAAAAGGCGGGGTGTTGCCGCTTTCGGGACTGGCGGGGGCTGTACACTACTGTCACTCCCCTCTTGCTGACAGTTTTGTCCCTGGGGTTTTCCCTTACCCTTTGCCTCCCCTCTTTCCGGGGGGGAGGGGCGCTTTTTCCCTTTAAAGGGCGGAAAAATTTCCCACTTCCACCCGAAAATAAAAAACCAAAACAAACACACTTTTTTTTTTCTTCTTTGAAACGCAGTGGGAAGAAAAGGAAAAAATGTCTGTGGGAAAAGCTTTGACGAATGTTTTTGGAGTTCCACGGACCGAGGAGCCCTTTATGGTTCGCTTCCGTCGAAAGTACCGTGAGCCGTTTGCCGAGTATTTGGGTACTCTGATTTTGGTGTTGATTGGTGATGGCGTCGTTGCACAGGTGACGTTGTCAAACCACAGCGCAGGAGAGTACTTGTCGATTTCATGGCTATGGGGTACTGCGGTTATGTTTGGTGTGTATGTTTCCGGTGGTATTTCCGGTGGTCATCTCAACCCAGCCGTCACCCTGGCAAACTGCGTGTTTAGAAAGTTCCCCTGGCGCAAGCTCTTGCCCTACACGATTGCTCAGTTTTTGGGAGGTATGACGGGTGCTGCTTTGGTTTATGGAAACTACCGTTCTGCCATCGATGTTTACGAGGGAGGCGTTGGAATCCGCACCGTCGGCTTGTCTACCTCCACCGCCGGCATCTTTTGCACCTATCCCCAGGCCTTTCTCACCAAGACTGGTCAGTTTTTTTCGGAGTTTTTGTGTTCGGTCGTACTCCAGCTTTTGATTTTCGCCATTGGTGATGAGAACAACAATCCTGCCGGCGGCTTGGGCCCGGTCATCATTATGTTTTTGATCTTTTCAATCGGTGCCGGCTTGGGCTGGGAAACCGGTTACGCTATCAACATGGCCCGTGACTTGGCTCCGCGTTTGGTCACTTGGATGATTGGATATGGCACCGGTGTCTGGTCCGCTGGTGACTACTACTTTTGGGTCCCCGTCGTTGCCTCGTTTTTGGGCACCCTAACTGGTGGCCTTATTTACGACTGCCTCTGCTACACTGGTGAGATTTCTCCCGTCAACCAGCCCTACTTTGGCTTTCTCGGCTACTATGAATACTGGACTACTCCGGCAGAGAAGGACATGACTGGTGAAACCGGTATCAACTACAAGTCTGCCGACTCCCTCTCTACCGACGACGCCCTCCAGTACAACTACATTGAGCGTCCCGGTAACGCTCAGCAGTCGGGCAGTCACGCCTCTGCTCCTTCCGGCTCTTCTGGAAACTCGATCCACGCTCTTCCCAGCCAAATCGACGCTAACCATCTAATGGGTGGCGATCAGGGTAACAACAAGATGGACTACAGCCATATCGAGTAAAGCGGTATATCTAATGTTTATGTGTGGTCTACTTTTACGTGTCATGAAGTGATTTCCTTTTTTTTTTTTTGTGGCGGTTGTTTCCAAGGTGTTGTTCTTTTTTTGTTATTTTTTGAAATATTTTATGCATTGTGACGGGGTATGCCTACTTACCTTTTTGGTTTGCCAGGCCTCACTGGGAGGCTAGGATGGAAGAGGGAAAGTGTTGTTTGCATAAACTGGCAAAGATACGTTTCTAGTCCCCTCTTTTTGTGTAACTCGAAAAAAGTATTTTAAAGTTTTGTTTGGGCAAATGTAGTCTGGCGTAGAATGGGAGCGGGGAGTGTCTATACAGATCCTGGCGATGATTAATCTTTCAAGTAAAGCGTGTATCGCTCGCTCCGGGTTGGGCCTGGAGATTAGCGGGGACGGATAGACGGAGTGAGCTATCACCACCGTGGCCGTCAGCTCTAGCAATAGTTATCGGCAGTCGGATTGGTGCTCATCCTCGGTACTGCGTCGTACCAGTGCATCACGCTCACTTGTAATCCCTCTCCTTCTATTTTTAAGCTTTGCTCTGCCAAGTCGATCTGTTTGGGTGTTGCTTTACACAACCAAAACCTCCGCCCTTCCACATACTCCGCCCCCCTCCGCCCTCCCGTCCCCCCTCATTTCGTCCGATCATTGAAAATTCAGCCGGCTCCTCTTTCTTCTCCGCATACTTTGCCTATTCGCCTTGAGCTGCTAGTGAACGTGGACTGTCCCGGTATTCCGGTTGTCCCGATTGACATGGTGGGGTGGGGCGCAGG
>JAKTWP010000032.1:0-43475 GCA_030582095.1 Trigonopsis vinaria
CTTCCGATCTCACGATGGCTTGTGCCACAGCTCATCAGGCAGACACTACTACAGCACCAACATGGAGATCTTCTACCCCGAAACTGGTTTACATCGTGAGACAAACACTCTTGCAGTCCAATATTGATACTCGCATCTAATTCGCCTAAAATACACATCACCCGTCTAGCGGCCTTTTTTTTTTCTCCCTCTTTGTCTATCCTCCCCAGTCTATCACTCAACCGACTCTTCGTCTATACCCGCCTTTTTAGCACGCTCTAGATCTCCGTCCACCAACCAGTGCGACTGTATGGCTCCGCCAAGCGCTAACGCACCCAGTAGCCAGTAAACGAGGCCTGCCATGTTGTGGTCCTGACCGTAGCTCATCACGAACCCGCCCAGGATCGGTCCTGCAGAGCGCGCAGCAGCTGCACAGAGCTGCGCGACGCCGTTGACCGTACCTAAAAACTGCGGGTAGGCCGTTGACCGCGTCAGCAGCAGCGTCTGCTCTGCAAACGCCATCGATCCACCGGCAACGCGCAAGATGAGCATGGCCGATATAGTAAGCGACAGCATCTCGCGCGGCAGCACCGTCAGGAAAATCAAAAACGACATCCACAGATACAGCCCCGGGTTGACCCACAAAAAGATCCGGTAGCCGTGCAAAGAGCCGACGGTGCGGTCGAACCAAGGGAAGATAACCAGCATCACAAAGACACCAACCATGCCTGTGCTCGCCATAAACGTACCCACGCGCGCAGAGGTATAACCCAGGCCTCCGGAGGAGAATAAGGGAAACTGCCGCCCCTCCGTGATGCTGGCGGCCGACATAAGAATGGGGAAGAGCTCCTCAAACGCGGTCGAATGAAAGGATAGAACGGCGTAGGAAGCTAGCTGCTTGCGTACCTGCGAGTCCACAATCTTGTGCCATGGCATCGTCCTAACCATGGCAATTTCGCTGCTCTCGTCAACATTGTCAACGTGTAGCTGGTGGTGCTCGTCGTTCTCAAGCAACGGCGAAGTCTCGCGAGTCGTGTCCGTACTTTTATTCGTACTGCCCACAGCAAGCTTGACGGCAGTCTTAATTTTGTCTCCGAGCGCCACACCCGGATCAAAGTCGTTCTTGCGCGACTCAAGTGTCTCGTGCAAAAACAGCAGGGCCACCGACTGGCTGATGGCAAGTAGCGAACCAACAATAAGACTGGGTAAACAGTATGGGAACGTCTCGAAGAGCCAGACGCCGCCGAAAAGGCTCGGGTACTCCTTTGCCGGGTTGGCAAGTAGCCCACCTACCAACGGCCCTATAATCGTTCCTAGCTGCCACAGCACAGGCATCACCGAAAATGCCAACGGTTGGTGACGTCTCTCCGTAGCAATCTCAGCCAGCACTGTGCGGATCACGGCTACGTTGCCGTTGAGCAATCCGGCCAGCGAACGAGTGAAAAGTGCCATGTAAAAGGAAGTAGAAAAGCCAAACGAAACAATCGACAGCATCGTTCCACATAGACCAATCATAATGACCTTCTTGCGTCCTATACGGTCGCTCAACTGGCCCCAGACCACGGCCGTGAGCATCTGACAGAGCGAGAAGGACGAAGACAGCAGCCCGGCGTACCACGCAATCTGCTTGTCGTCCTTGGCAATCCCAAAGTCCCGAATCATAAAGTACACGTACGGGAATATACATGTAAATGCTACCGGTTCGGCAAACCTGCACAGAGCTAAAACATATTAGTCATAGTTCCCAACTAAACCCGGTTCGAAATAAAAAACACACCGACAATAAGGATCTGAGCATACGGGAAGCCATCATACGGGCTTTGGCTGCGCTCACTAGGCGCTCGTGGCATTTTGGGTCTGGCCTTTGAAATATCCCCGGGGTTTAGGAGGAGAAATTTTGGCAGCCAAACAAGCGACACCAAAGTCAACTAAAGCCAGATCAAATTAAGTCTCCTAATAGGTCTTTTTACAGTACAGTAATGTAATTTAGTGTTTTTGCCCGTTCAAAGACGTTGAAAAGCGGTATAATCAGCCCTGTCGCGGGATCCGACAGCGGCGGTCTCGGCTTTGCCTTGGAATTCCACCAAAAAAACAGCACAGAGATGAAAACAGTCTTATTTTCTGTGAATTTCAATGTGAATTCGCCGGCTTTCTTTCGGAATTTCACTTTAAAATCAAAGTAATCTCAATGATTAGTGAGCATAACTGAGCGTCGGAGGATTCATTATCGCACTTTCACTTTTCTTCTTTCTTTCTTCTTCACTTTTATTTTAAATTTCTGTGTTTTTCTAAGAAAAGAGAAAATGTCTGAGTGGTACAAGTTGGATAACCTCTACAACGTCAAAGGCCTCGTCGTCGCCATCACTGGCGGTGGTACCGGTAAGACCTACCCTAATCGCAATGTACGGAATGGGTGACTAACATTTCGCAGGTCTCGGTCTCATTATGGCTACCGGTATGCTTCTAATTGCATATCAAGGACTGTCTCTAACACCCTTCTAGTTCTCGAGAACCGAGGTGCTATTGTCTACATCGCCGGTCGTCGATTTGACGTCCTCGAGAAGGCCGTCAGGGTCCGATCGGTAAGTCGGAAATCTTTCAAATGTTTACATCTACGGCTTCTAACCTCGGTAGATCCACGGCAACATGTTCCCCGTCAAGGTTGATGTGACCAACCAGGCCGAAATTGATAACTTCGTCGCTACCATCAAGGAGAAGCACGGATACCTCAACGTCCTCATCAACAACTCTGGTGTTCTCGGTGACAAGACCTTGCCTCCTCCTGGATCCAGCATCGCTGATATCCAGAAGTCTCTCTTGGCCCAGGACCCCAAGCAGTGGACTACCGCCTTTGACATTAACGTCACCGGTGTCTTCTACACCTCCGTTGCCTTCCTCGGACTTTTGGACGAGGGTAACAAGATCTCCAAGGTCAAGTATGACTCCCAGATCATCAACACCTCCTCTATCGGTGGCTTCATCCGAAATGTTCCCACCAACTTCTCCTATGGCTCATCCAAGGCTGCTGCCACCCAGCTCAGCAAGATGCTTGCTACCTACTTGGCTCCTTACAACATCCGTGTCAACACTCTTGCTCCCGGTTACTTCCCTTCGGAGATGACCACCCTCAAGCCTGCCGACGAGGAAGGACGCTCTACCCTTCCCGAGTCTCTCCCCACTGCCATTGTTCCCAACGGCCGTGCTGGACGTGAGGAGGAAATGGCCGGTACCGTCCTTTACATGGTCAGTGCCTCTGGTGGCTACAACAATGGTTCCGTCCAGCTCATCGACGGTGGCCGATTGTCCATCCACCCCGCTACCTACTAAATGTCTTACGCACTCGTCTTCAATAGTTATAAAAAAAAAGACTATATACTTCTTCTGGATTTCCTTTTCTGTTTGTAGCTCATACGTTACCATCCCGCTATACTATGCCCACCCCCGCCATGCGTTGCTTCTAATGAGCCGCTCTTACAAATGGCTTCGAATATTGGCTTCACGCAAAGAGCTATATTAGAAAATAATTAAGAACAACATGCCTCGTGGTCGACTACTCCAGATTGAGTAGCTCTGCTCATGGGCTCGTAGGCAAACAGCAGGCGACCAAGAAAAGCCCCGGCAATACAAGAAAAGATCAAGTATCCATTGTAGTCTGTGGGTCTGTTAGTACTGGACAATGCGGGTATTATAAAAAATACATACACATAAAGAGCAGCATGACGATGTAGGCGACTCCCCACTCTAGCGTAAAAAAGAGCGAGCGGACAAGGTGCTGAAAGGGGGACGGTAATACTACAGTACCCTTACCGTCTGCAGCAATAAACCAGGGACCATGCACGATCTTGTGGATAATAGATGTAGCATGTACAACTTCAAGACGCTGGGCAGAATTGCTTTCCACGCTCGACACCCTGCGGCTCTGCTCGATATCGCCGTTTTTGGTCAGGTCCACCGAGTCCCTGGAGCGGGCGGCAGATATTGGCTCGGCTACCTGAGTCTGACTCTGGTAAACCCACTGGTCATATTCACGAGACAGGCGGTGTAGCCACTGGAGCGCAATGACTAGAAACATGACTCCAAAACAAGACCCAACAAACATCGAAGAGCTAGTAATACGCCAGCTCTTTGCAATAAAGCACGCATCAACAGTATACCAGTTCCAGTACATCTAAAATCGTCAGCGTAAAGAACTGGCCAGCCAAAAGTTGCAGCAGACACATACAGACATCTTGCACGTCATTTCCTTCGCCGCTGTAGCTGCATGCGAGGTCGACATGTGTTGCGAACACATCGGTGATTGACTTCTCTTTACTATAGACTGTTTACTTCATCGTGGTATTTATATCTGCAAAAGGACACACGGATAATTGCGCAAAAGCGCAAATAGTGCCGCCGAGACAAACGAGCAAATTCAAAAAAAAAAGAAAACTGGGTTCCAAAACGCAAAAAAAAAAAAACATGGTATCAAAAAATGTGATTGACCTTATGGGAATCTTGAGGGTATGTTTGATTTTGGGATTCTCCGGTTGCATACGCAAATCAAACTGACCATATCTGAAATAAGGTCCTCCCAATGATGACTTCAGCGTTACGCCACTTATAATTACCTCGAAAAAACTCTTATTACTTCTAGATACTCGATGTAATCTTGGTGAAGTCAATTCCACGCTGTTCTGGGACGAGGTTGACGAGCTTTCCCTTCTCGAGGGCCGAGCGCACATTGTCCAATACTCGTAATTCCATCTTCCTAATACTCTCTACGGTGGTAGTTCCAATATGAGGAAGCAAAAACACCTCGTCGAGTTTGATCAGCTCTGGGTGAATTTCGGGCTCCTTCTCAAACACGTCCAGACCAGCACTGTACACCTTGCCAGACTTTATGGCGTCAACAAGGGCAGCTTCATCAATGACGGCACCGCGTGCAGTGTTGACCACCACCAGACCATCCTTGGCTTTGGCAAACTCGGGTGCGCCAATGAGATGGTGGGTGTGCTCGTTAAGAGGAATGTGGATAGACAGAACGTCGGAGGTAGAAATAAGCTCGTCAAAGGAAACGTATTTTGCACCGGTCGGGTTGTCTTTGTCTGCAACAGGCTTGCGGTTGTAGTACTGGATCTTCATGTCAAAGGCAGCAGCACGCTTCGCAAAGGCAGTTCCGATGCCTCCCATGCCTAAGATTCCCAGAACCTTGTCTTCGGGATCATGTCCTTGGGGTGTACGGGACTTGAACTGTCCTTCCCTAAGTGCCTTTAGCGAGATCCAAGCTCGTCGAAGTGCGCCCAGCATCAAAAGAACAGCCACGTCCGCCGTAGCATCATCAACTGCAGTTGGGCAATTGCTGACTTGTATACCACGCTTGGTGGCAGCATGAACATCAATCTGGTCGTAGCCGGCACCAAGGTGACTGATAAATTTGACCGAATTTGGCAGAAGATTAATCACCTGCTCATCAAAGACTCCGGTCTTCGTGGCCGAGGGAAATGTTCGATAGATGGCATAGACACCATCATAGACCCCATTCTTGAGATCCTCCCGGAATTGCTCGGGAGTGCCCGAGTTGAGTTCCTGGACAGGAGGTTAATAAACTGTCAAAGCCCCCCACATATGCCTCTCTGAACTCACACGCAGCTCTGCCACTTCACCCAATGCCTTCCACTCAGCCTTTGCCTTGTTTAATTCACCAATCAGCAACGCAGTCTTCAAAGCCATTGTGTTTTCTTGGTGTTTTCTTCTTTGAAATGACGAGCGATAACCCCCAAGCGAACAAAGTTGTACGCCAGTGGACTGAACTTCAACTGTCATCCAAAGCACTCAAAGAACTTGAAAATACCATGGATAAGAACAGATAATTTAACCCTAAACACCCTCGTTTACGTCAATTCAAACGCCTTCAATCAACTGACTTTTTCTAATTCACGTCAAACCGACGTGGGGGGCACTCGGAAACTCAAAACGTTGGCACATTTGTGCAGAAACTTGGGATCAATTTTTTTCCTTCCGCTTTGCTTTTTAAAGTTGAAGTTTTTTTGAAAAAAAAAAAAAAACCTGGCGATGCTGTTTTGCAGGTCGAACAGCTCGGTGAATTTGGCTTCGCGGCTTCGGCTGCGCTGCGCTGTGGGTGAGTAGGTTGTTTTTTGAGTGCTGGGTTTGGATCATCGACGACCATGGCTGACAGCAACTAGAGCTACAAAGAGACTATGCAACTCAACCGAGACAAGAACAGGGAAGATCTCGCAGGTTTGAAGATAGAAGCACTGGTAAAAGCAAGTACAGTCGTGTGCGGGATCAACCAGAAGCTGGCGTCTCCAGCAGCAGTCGTGCAAAGTCTTTAGGATTTGGATCGCTTATGGCGAAGAAAATGGAGCAAGTGCAGGCTACTTCTAGCATATTAAAACCCCAGCATGACTGTCCGGCCTGTCGTTTAAAATTACAAAATACGGATCCGTCTGGCCCTGGATATGTCGACCCGTCAAGAGAAGATAAATACAAGAAGGAGTCTTTAGCGCATAGGCAAAGTCCACATAGCAGTAAACCGGTGGAGAGGCCTGTCAATAAATCCCAGCTGTTATACCAGAACAGTCTGGCGAAAATGGAAGACAAGTATAAACAGCTCTTGCTGAATGGACTTTCCGACAACGCAGACGAGCTCAAGAGGCTTGCCAACGAGAAGATAGAACGACAGCGCTCTGTTTCAGATCCGCAAAGTGAGGAAGAGGAGGTCCAACGTGACTTGAAGGAGTCTCTCCTTGAGGATCTCGAGCTTGCAACTCACCAGTTAATCCAAGACACAGTCTCTGGTGCTCCAAAAGAAGAACCGTCCAAGGTGATTCGTGAACGAGACTTGCTCTGCAACCGCTGCCACGAACTCTTCCACTACAGCAAGTTTGAACTCAACCGCCTTCCACTTTTCTCCGATCTTAAACATAAACTTCCTCCATCTGCAAACATTGTGCATGTTATCGACGCACTTGACTTTCCTCTCAGTCGCTATTTTCACGAGGTCTCTGAAGCAACTGAATATCAAAAGAGTACTACCTCCGACGCAGATGCATTTCTGCATAACTCGCCTCTAAAAGACTTAAATGCCTGTAAGCTTCCTTCAAGACTGAAAAGTTCGAGCAAAACAGGTCATCGCACAATATATGTGATAAATAGAGCTGACTTGATCGCCGACAATCTACAGCAGGTCGAACGGTACCTAGCCAGATACTACAAAGCTTTCTTTGTTGATACAAAAGAAAAGGTTTTCATTGTTAGTGCTCGCAACGGCTGGAACTTGCAGTTGCTAAAGAGCAGCCTTCCGAAAGAAACTTATTGGATCGGATATGCAAATGTCGGAAAGTCGCGCCTCATTACTGCCCTTCAGTATACCCAGAACTCTAGAGATGGTAATAAAAAGGTTTCTGGGCCCACCAAAGGCTTTATAGATATACCCGCCTCCGATTCCGTTGACAAAGCCTACTCGAGCTTCTTGCCAGGTACAACGCTTGAGAAATTCACCTACAAATCTGGAGATCTGATCATGCACGACTTTCCTGGCTTTACCTACGTTCCAAGAGCTTCTCTACTTTTAGGCGACAATGATCTCTATGAAATTGGCATGAAGTTCGGCAACGCATCGAGCCGAGCAAAGGAAAAGACCTGGAGGGAGGGTCTTGAGACTTCTGATAAAATTTCCGAGAAAGAAACATTGGATGTGCTTGATTCTGAACCGAATACTACGTCTATACAACATCAAGCAGACTCAGTTACGGCATACTCTCCAGAAAACCTCGGCGTGGCTCTCTACAAGACGCCCGCTCAGATCGAATGGAAAGACAACGAAAAGCAATATCGTCAGCGGGTCAACTCTTACCGAGAAAACCACCTGCTGCACAGTCTTGGTCGGGTCACCATTCTAGACTACGTCAAACCTAGTGCCGTTCGCAAGGTTGGCCAGGGAACCTTCACAAAACCACTACGGCGCACCGTTGCCACTACCCAAAAGCCAGAGCAGGCTGTGGTGTTGGGGGGTGGCATGATGATGCTTGTCTGTCGCACGAGCCGGCTTGTTATTTGGTCGAGCTTTCCCGTAAACCCTCATGTCACAAGCTCACCGGCCCGTGCGATCTATTTACTGGCTACACAGCCGGAAGACAGTGTGGTTGAAGTCATCACCAAACCCGAATCTGCAAGGGAGATGGAGTACGCCGGTACAATGCTCGTCACCGGGCGTGGTCTCGACGTTGTCTTGCAAGGCGCTGGATTTGCAGAAGTACGGATCACTGGTGCCATTCCGGAGGGAGGTGCACCGGTTGACGTCTACACTTTTAAGGGCGTGCGATGGTGCTCGCGGCCGCCAATTGGAAACATCAACCGCATTATTTCCAAGGGAAACGAGAAGAAGAAGCACTCTGCACCTCGACGACGCCAAACCTAGTCTTTATTGTATACTATTTGTAAATACTCCACCATATTATGCATCGTGAGCATCTGACTCCCAACCCCACTACGTCTCTTGTAGTAAAACGCTTTGTATGTTTGAATGGCTGACATTCAATCAGATCTATAATAACGAAAAGTAGAATACTTATGTGTTGTGTGAATATTCTAAGGTTTTTCCGGATATTTTTTTACCTAAAACGAGTTTCTGGAAGACTTTTACACGGAGCGACTACACCCACACGCAAACAACCCCTTAAAAAAGGAATTATAACAAAATTTAAACATAAAATATCAACTATTAAACTACATATACCGCTAGCAGAGCACAAA
Organism: Trigonopsis vinaria; assembly: GCA_030582095.1. Classification (NCBI taxonomy): domain Eukaryota; kingdom Fungi; phylum Ascomycota; class Trigonopsidomycetes; order Trigonopsidales; family Trigonopsidaceae; genus Trigonopsis; species Trigonopsis vinaria. Next base: position 8,734 of record JAKTWP010000032.1, read on the forward strand.
GCGCTCCAAGATGTTCTATTGTCGAATCGGATATGCGAGAGCTTTTTTTTGTAGTTTGGAACAACTCCTTAGCCACAAAACTAATTTTTTAACAATATTACAAAAAACAAATTCATTAAAAGCATAATGACCGTTGTACAGTCACATCAGCACAGATCAGCCAAACAACCCGTCCTCGAGATCAGTTTTGAGCGCTCGTCCGTACACGCCCGCCCACGACGGTGGCTGGCGCCACGGCTGATTTGTGGAAAAGCCCAGATCATTTGTAACAGAAGCGGCCAATTGAACCGCATCGCCAAAATTGTCACCTTCATAGGCCCAAAAGAGACTGATTTTGGTGGGCACATCCACTCTTGGCCGTTGTGGTAATGATCCAGTATCCGAAGAGTTCAGGAGAGCCTCAATGAACGGTTCCAAGATGCCGGATCCTGGTAGTCGACCTGCCTGAGACGTTGGGAGGATAGGAGGGGGAACGTAGTCAGTCATATCTGCCAGATCAGAAAGCGCAGAGGGCTCTGGTGGCGAAGCAACGACAAGAGATCGAAGCTGATCCAAAACTTCAGTAGAGTAGATCTGAACACGAGGTCTAGAGGAATGTTAGTAGAGCTTCGTCTCAAGTGCCAGCACAACTCACGCCTCAGGATCTTCTCGCATAGTAGCATCGGCAGAAGCTAGCAGAACCACTTGTGAAATATCGAATTCCTTTATAAATGGGGCAAGTACTCGAGCTATGAATTCCTTGCGTTTACCGCCAAATAATGGCGCACGCTGCTGCAGCACTACAACACCAGGATGCGAGTCACTAGTGTATATTTCGAGATTGGTAGAAAGTCCAACTGCGCTCTTATCCGATTGCACACCGTCTCGAGGACCAGCAAACGGATGTGCAAGCCCAAGGTCGTCGAGTCGCCCGGCGAGCTCAAAGCTGCCGGTGGTGAGAATCAAATCAACTGCGAGCTGTGCCACGTTTCCGCTCGAGACGGTCGGGATCACCAGCGTAGCATGTTTTGGCACCGTTCTGCCTGCGGTAATAAACATGTGGAGTTGAAGAAATCAAACTACAACTACGTCTAAAGCCAACCGAAAACCATCATATCTTACACATATTAATAATACAATCAGAAAATGCTCTGCCCTTCCTCGTCACGCACAACCCCATCGAGCACGAGTCGAATGCTGTTCGCCACCTTCGACAAACGCGTCAGCGATTCCAGCAGTAACGACTGCGAGAGTCCAGCAAACAGAGGCGCTGATGTTTCAGCAACAGGAACAGGTGCACTACCCGAGTCACTCGAAGATACTGTTTTGGGGATTTTGCGAGCACCAAGCTCAATTAATCGAGCAGCAATGAGCTGACTGCTGCCGTTGTAGACCGAAACAAGACCCTTGTCCATAACCTGCTGCTCAGGACTTGAGGGATCCACAAAGATGCCAAGGCCTAAGACACCAGCAAAAATTATGATTGGAGGAGCCCAGTCAGCGCACAAATCAACTGCATTATCCCAGTCGTCATCAAAGACAGGCACAAGAGATACCTGGGCATCCTGCAATGCCATTGTATCCACATTCTCCTGATCCGACAGCAAAGATGATTTAGCTATTGCAGAAGAATCAGCTTCTTCTGCAGGCAGAACAGCCGGAAGTCGAGTGTCTCGAAGGGCAAGATAGGTAGCGAGACCGACCAGACTGAGAGGATTACCAGAGTACGCCGTGACGACAGCATCAATATAGAGCTCAAAAGCATACTGTGAATTTATACGAAGCACAGATTTTGTGATATCACCAGGCAAAGACGAAACCAGGGCGTTTTGGACAATCGAGGCAATGACGGTGGGCAAGACATTGTCAGTTCGGACGTCAAACCTGCACATTAGCAACTCAAAAAGTACGGAAAAACAGGAACCACACTCACAAATCTATCGAAACATTCACAGGACTCCAGTCCTTGGTCTTTGCTCCGCCCTGGGCCACCTTTGATATCGGAATCGGCCGGCCACCATCGGCTCCCAAGCGAATCACCGAGGCTTTCACACCAACAATACACTCACTTCCATCATCCAGACGCACACGACACGATCCATTTGCTCCAGGAAGAAAATTAGTAGCTGCCTCGATGGGTCGGAACTGGTCCACTGCACGCCCGTCGGGACGAACTGGAATACCGGCTTCAGGCACAACTCCCGCAGCAGCATCAGGTCCAGCCTGAATCTGACCCAAACTACTCGCAAGAAACGCGAGCTCAGCCGGCGAAAGCAGCTTCGCCATTCTTTATTTTTCTTTTTAAAGGTCGCAGAACCACTGAAAATTTCAAGAAGCGGGAAAAGTTGCTTAGCAAATCGAAAGGTGTCTCATTGTAAATGCAGACAGGACACGTGACTTTTAGGGATGTTTAATATCCCTGCGGATAGCCAATTGCATGCCTGATATTGCAAAAAAATATACAAATTACGATATAATGAGCTTTATAATACCTGAATAGCATATGATTTCTACTTCCGAATGTTCCGTTTCGCTTCTTCTTGTCGAGCACTTCCATCAATGATCGCGCCTATAATACATTTAAATCAATCATGGCCACATATATTTCGGTAGAGTACGCGCTCCTACATATACATATTTATTAAATCAACATAAAGGTCGAGATTTATCCCATTATGTACAAATTCTATATTCTCAAAACTCGGTGAACCATGCTGCGTCATGCATTCTATTGCAGCTTCAAAACATGCTTAATTTTTCCATCCACAATCAAATCACATAAAGCAAGTCATGGCCTTATTTATCCAGTCACACGATGAGAAATTTAAGCCTGGGAAGCCTCCTTGATGTAGGTGACCAAGTCGTTTCTGTCCTTGGCCTTCTTGAGACCGGCAAAGGCCATCTTGGTACCAGGAATGTACTTCTTGGGGTTCTCAAGGTAATCGAACAAGTTCTGCTCGTTCCACTCAACACCGCGCTTCTTGTTGGCCTCGGTGTAGGAGTAGCCCTCAGACTGACCGGAGTGACGGCCGTAGACACCGTGCAAGTTGGGACCAACCTTGTGGGCCTCACCGGCACCAATCTATAAGCATTGTTAGACACCATGGAGTAGGTTTACTCATATATAACAACATACGGTGTGGCACTGGAGGCATCGGGTCTTGAAGAGGGAAGCACCCTTCTTGGAATCACCTGAGAAAGTCAGCACAGAAATTCACATCTACCCGCCAAAGAGTATTCACCTTCTTTAAAGTCAACCATGATTTTTCTTTAGTAACAAATGCGTTTGTGTAGAAGAGAAAAAAAAAAGAAGAAAAGAAAGGAGAACTCTCGAGTGGCTCCATAGCAACGGGCCGGCAATTACAGTGACGCTGATTGGCTGAAGGCGACTCGTGATGAGCTTCTCGTAATTCAGGTCTTCAGTAGCCTCGTATATGAGATTGTTACCATTTTGATACTATTTTTTGGAAGTAACAGATATTTTATTTTACAAAAGGGTGGTTGGGTCTTGGTTTGCTAAAAGAAGCCGAGATCCGTGATCATCTATGAAACTACGACACAAAAGCATAAAGTTGAACCAAGAAAAAAATCTGTAGAAACATATAAAATCTGTAGAAACAGATAAAATCTGTAGAAACAGATAAAATCTGTAGAAATATGATTTTCATGACTTGACAAGTTTATTCCTACATCAACCTAGGATTATATATGACTTCAAGTTTAGCAAAGCCTGCATTTTTTATCCCCAGGATAAGTAGAACACACCCCTAGAGCAATTAAAATAACTCATATAAAGGATATCTATATTCTGGTAATAGTAGATGAGGCCTGACGCAGTGGTTACTGTGCATGCGTGTCTATTCTAAAGGAAACGATCCTCTTTCATTTTCTCAAATTTCCCACAAAAATATTTAAAGGGTATGAGACCAATATTTGAAATCATAGCTCATAATGAACCTATTTCCTCGAGGTGCCGGCCTGTTGATCTGAGTATCCCTAACGACCCGAGGAGTTTAGTTGGGGTCCAATTAAGCAATCATATTCAAAATGATAAATAATAACAGTCGTAGTCACATATAACTTCTCCATGAATGGTATATCAAAATATCATAGTAGTAATATATGTATACCTGAGCATAGTTCGAGGAATCAGCTATATCTGCACACACAAAAAGCGTACTGATGCTGTCAAAAAATAGGTCATATAATTGTAATAATCATAAGGTCAATTGCTCAAATTGGTTGTGTTGATAGTCCTAGTGCCACCAAGCGGTTATGTAGTGGCGTTGAGGTCAACCGCAACGTCCTTTCAATTTCTCTAAACCACAAAACAGTCACTGTGTGAACAATCGTGATGGCAGACAGATACTCGTTCTCACTGACGACATTTTCGCCTAGGTAAGAGCAAAAACCAGATAATGATGATGATGCGTGGTGTGTGCTTCAGCCACTAACAAGAACAGCGGTAAGCTGGGTCAAATCCAATACGCCCTCCAAGCTGTTAACCAGGGTGTCACCTCTCTTGGGGTCAAAGGTAATAATAAATTGATACTTTCATACTAGTGATCTTCAGTTGCTGACTCTTTTGACAGCTGTGAATGGTGTCGTTCTTGCCACACAAAAGAAGTCGGCTTCACATTTGGTTATAAACGAGTCGATTTCCAAGATTTGCGACATTACACCTGATACCGGCGTGACTTACTCAGGAATGGGTCCTGATTTCCGAGTTTTGGTCGATAAGGCCCGAAAAGCCTCCCACACAGATTACAAGCGCATCTATAACGAGTACCCAGCACCCCGTATACTAGTGCAGGACGTTGCACGTATCATGCAGCAGGCCACCCAATCTGGTGGTGTCCGTCCCTACGGTGTCAGTTTACTCGTTGCCGGATTCGATGAACACATTACAGACTCTACAAAGCAGTTTTCGCTCTATCAGGTGGACCCATCGGGGTCTTACTTTCCCTGGAAGGCTACAGCCATTGGAAAGGGAGCACAGTCTGCAAAGACTTTCTTGGAGAAGCGTTGGACAGAGAATTTGGAGCTTGAGGATGCCATCCACATTGCCCTACTTACCCTCAAGGAAACTATTGAAGGCGAGATGAGTGGTGACTCTGTTGAAATTGCCGTGATTGGAGGTCCTTCTGATGACTTGCTCGAATTTACTGGTGTTGAGGGTGCTAAAGGTCCTCGATTCCGCAAGTTGACTGCTCAAGAAATCGACGATCGCTTAGAGGCTCTGTAATGATAATTTAATGCATAGTACTACAGACATGATGAATATTTCATTAAAAATTTAAATTATAGACTCCGTAAAAGAAATGCTTGTTCCAACCCAATTACATTAATGCTGCTTCTTCTCTTGTCTCTCCAATGCAGCCCGCTCCATTCGCTCACGAATCGAAAGGCTTTCAGAACCCTTCGTCGAGCTTCCGGATCCCAGAGTGAATGTGCCTCCTTCCCAATGGCCCTCATCGTAAATCTCCTCGTCTTCAGGCTCAGGGTCAGCAAACTCGGCGTTGGATAGCGCATGGCCACCAGACCCAAACGGATCCAGCTCAATAACTTCACGTTCAAACTGCTTGCACAAGTCCCAGAACTGGCGATTGTGTTCGCCGTGATAGTTGTGAGCAAGTTCATGGCAGAGCACCTTACGGACTGAACGGTAGTCACGCCAGCCTTCATACCAGTCTGTTCTTAACCGAAGGTATATGATTTCTCCAGCATTTTTGTTCAGTCCCAGCGTCTTGGACTCCCGCGAGGTATTGGAGGCTGGATCCAACTCGGTAAGAAGACCAACCTTAAGTTTATGTTTCTGCATTACCGCGCGAACTCCTCGGTCATCTCGCAGACGTTCCAGTATTCGAGTAGCTTGATCTCCAAGGGGCATTCCAGGTAAGGGCTCAATGCGGGCAAACGTATATTCACCGTGGGAGATAGATGACAGACGAGGTTTACCAAATCCTTTTGCAGGGTGCCTTTGTCGGCGCTTTTTCGCTAATTCCGATGCTTCTGTAGCTGCATGAACAGCATTTTCTACATTTTCGATTTCGTCCGCCTTGGGACCATATAAGGTTATTTGAACCTTTAGTAAGCGGTCCTGATCATCAGCAGGCACGTGCTGTTTATCTGCCACGGATTCCAAGGGAGTATCTGCTGCTAGAAACCCTACTTTAGCGGCCAGGAGGCGTTGATGTTGGGGTAATATGCCGAGGGTGGAGCTAATGTTATCCTTGAGCTCTGTCACTGTCTTGGTGGCAACTGCGACCTCGTATCGCACTCCTCTGTAAACGATGGCTACCCGAGACATTCCTTCTTTTTTTTGCAAAGCAGTGTACTGAATGCAGTCTTGTGTAAAATCCAATTATTCTGAAAGTCTTTTGTTTGTATACATTTCCAATGGAATGATGGAGAACGTTGGGAGTTTGAGGAGTTGTGCTGAGTCAGCCCTTTTTTTTTAGTAATTACATTACGACTGACTCCATTTCGTCCGTGTTGAATTCCGATTCTAACTTTTAACAAACAAAAAAAAGAAGAGAAAAGAAGAAAAGGCGGGAGAAATGGTCGTGGTGAAGGATCCAGGACCTACTCGAAAGAAGCGGAAGTATTCAAAGCGTGCAGCCTACTCGTGCGCAGCATGTGCAAAGCGGAAGATCAAGTGTGACCGTGATCGTAATGCTGATCCGAACGACCATTTGGCAGCTTGCTCTTCTTGCAAAAACAGAGGTGTCGAATGCGTTGCTCCGCCCAGAGTGGACAAGCCTGAAAGGAGAACTTCATTGAATGCTGTATCTGAGAACGGACTTACATCTCAAGTGTCTCCCATTCTTAGCGAAGGTGGTATTACCTATCCGCCGTCTGGCAGCACACATTTATCTTCATCTTTCCAGTCACCCTCTGTGACTAGCCCAACTTCAGTTTACCAAGGTGGTCTCCCTCTTGGTCAAACCAAGCCTCCGGGAACAGCTATCAGATCTGAAGGAGACGAAGCTCTACCGTCCAATGAATTAAGCTACCGCTTACACCAAATTGAGTCTCAGGTTGAATATTTGATATCACAGATGGAACCAAATAAAAATAGCTCCCAGCTGTCGGACCATGACCTACCCAGGAGATATACTCAGACCCCCCAAATTTCACAAAATCCCACTTTTGGCAAGACAAATACGACAGTGACGATGTCCTCTTCAATGCCACCATTGTTTAAGACTGATGTGCCATCTGGTGTACCTGACCATCAGAATACTTCGATTGACTCTACCCCAATTCAGCTTGGCGCAAATTCAGTTTGCAGTTCCCAAAAGTCAAATGATTCTCCGCAGTGGCCCTCATCTGTTAATACAAGCACGTTTTCTAATATGTCTCCTGCATCTTCAATCTTGCAGAACCACTTTTCTCGCCCGCCCTTCAACAAAGGTAAGAGCGGGGTTGTTTATGGAAAGAGCTCTCTACAATACATACTTTCGCCACTTGTTTCCGATGAGCCGGCTACTGCTAATGATAGTAATCTTCGGCAGTTTCCGGACGGGAATCAGGATAACAACCAGACTGAAGTTAAGGAGGAGACAAAGAACATGTTCTACTTGATTCAAAATTCCTTACCGGCCACGATTACAAGGCAGTTGATTGACTATTTTTTCGAAAGTTTGAATTTTAGCAGTTTTGAAATGGAGAAGGTGAATGCAATTCTGGAACAGCAGCATTGTGATGCCGGCGGCGCTGCTCAGATTCTTCTTATGTGTAGCTTATCGCTTTTTTGCTCTAGCGCAGTTCAGCATAAAACTTGGTCAATTGCATCTGACGAAGTTTCGCACAAGCTTGCAGATGACTTGTGCAAAAGGGTCTCTCAAGAAATCAACATTTTTAAACTGGAGAATTCTCTTACTTCTGTTCAAGTTTGGCTATTGATGACTGCCTTTCATTTGTACTCTGAGGAGACGGAGACTTCCTGGCGGTACATGCATCTCACGGTGGCAGGAGCACATGCCATCGGTCTTAATGAGCTCTACACGACTGACGACTTCAACACGTCTAGCCCTGCATGTTTGACGTATTTGAATATCAATTACTTTGAGTGTTTGCTTTGTTTTGTTACTGGAAGACCTCACATTATTATTTATGATCCTCGACCTAATGCTCTAACCTCCTGTCAGCTAGCTTCCAATCTCTGTAAAGCAGCAATGAGTAATAAGACTGGGAAGGGTGAGCCTAATAGATTCACCATGTTTTCAGCGGGAACTGACATGTTCGCAATTGATCCTACATATCGCCGTGAAGCCATTACCTACGCCTTGGCTCGAACGACAAATATTCAAGTTATGGGAACGGCCGAGGCACCTCACTCTGTAGTTATGGAGCTTGAAAGCCAGTATCATGTTCTTGAAGAAACAAACAGCAAAAAGTTTATGACTGCCCGTGAGCTTGAGGATGATGTGTTCCGGAACCTTACACGAGCTAAGATGCACTGGGCATATGCAGAGGATCATAATGAGTCCCGTGATGCGTGTCTTAATGCGCTACAGATTGTCGTGGGACATACGGAGGAGCTGCAGAAGATTTATTCAGATGCTCTTTTCAGCATCAGACCTTTAGCCGGCTACTGGATATACCAGTGTCTTGTTCTCATTCTTGTTATGGTTATTCATTATAATCGCCGTATGATTCAGACTGGCGGCCAGCCTCTTGTGCCCTGTGTGAAATCGCCGATGGACGGTTTTTTGAAGGTCAAAGACCGAATTCTTGCGTTCCATATGCGTCTAGAGGGCCTTCCTATTAGATGTCATCGAATGATGTCAGTGTTACAAGGGTTGGATCGTATTGCGATGCTGAAAAGTGAGTCGCTGGTTGGCACTCTTGTCTTACCTATGGAGGGCGACTTTGTAAAGGCCAAGTCTGGTGGTACGGAGACACCGACGGGCGCAAGCTTAAACAGGGTGAGGGAGGCTATCGTTTTTGATAATGATTTTGATTTGTGGACGTCGTTTTTGGATGATATTGTGTAATGTTGGGTTATCTGCTTGGGTTATTGATTGGTGTTTTCTTTTTATACTTTTCTTTACTAGATATTAAGCTTGAAGTGAAAAAGCAAGGATGTTACTTTTATAGATTTTATGGTTTTATTTTGATTTGGGACCGTTGCGTCTCAATTTGTAATTTGAGAACTCACCCAACTAAATCTACGCACGATCGCATTCAAGAGGAAAGGGACTTGATCTGACTTATACCAATCTGCTTCGCTCGATAAAAGGCTCTATTGCACTTTGAAATGATTGTATTTACATGCTTTTTCTTGCTCTATTATGCGAAATTTACCCCTGCTGCCTATGCAGATCTGCTCTCGGAAATGAGCGAATATCATAAAGAGAGGGAAACCAGTAATTTTCATTTGATATCACCTGAGAATATAGGAAGTGTGCTGCAATCAGACATACACACAAACGTTCCCATACCCAAACACTCGGTCTTTGACGAGCTTGGCTTTCCCAGCTACTTTAATAACCCAGTGACTGCGCTTGCTGTTGCATCATTTCCAGAGTTTGTTGGAGAGATTATGAATGCGGACAGAGTGCGAGGATCTGTTGCCTTCTGGGTCAATTATAATGGGTCGATTTCCTTTGAAGTTCAGCTCTTTGGACTTGAAGACCTTTCAGAATCTATTGAATTTTACAGTAAGTTGATTCATAATCTTTTAATATACAAACAGTTGACACTCTGCGGTTCATGATCATCGCATCCTTACTCACGACTATTGTTGTTACAACTCTTCGTCTGTGTTGAGCTATACCGCCGAGAGTTATACCCGTCTAACAGGAACAAGATACCCCGGAAAAATGACCAAGGCAGTGGGTGATATTTCCGGGAAATTTGGAAAGTTGGAGGGCGGCAAGAAAGTCTCCCGCGTTTTCAATGATCCCTCACTTACTCTTGTGCCCGGGCGGGAGGCATATATTGGACAGCGGAGCGTTGTATTAATTGACTCTAAAGGAAGCGCTATTGCTTGCAGCAATATCCTCCTACTGCCACCTTGGGGAGTATTGGGATACCGAACCTGACGAGAAGGAGTTTGATTCGATGCCTGATTTTGCGGTCAATTTGCGTTCTGGGACTTCTGAAGACACGTTTATAAACTATATCTTTTATATAATTTTAGTCATGATGATGTTGCTTTTGGTATACGTCTGTGTTGCTCTTTGGAGTATGCGCATGACGCTTCCAGCACTTGGGAAAGAGTTAATTTAAATTTAAGGACAATGTTTAACGATTTTAATATGATTATGATAAGTTACTAGAATGTCAATGAATGAAATGACAAAGCATGATTAGGAAAAAGGGCGAGTTTCACACCCCCAATAGAGAGAATATAACCAATTCACATCCATTCACTCAACCCATTAAAACCCTCTCAAAATGCTACCCATCAGCGTTGTCCTTTGTTTGGTGTGCGGAAGCTTCGTTGTTAAGTCAGGACTTTTTTTCCCAATCTCGTCAGTGCAACCTTAAATTTGATATTTTTTTGCCAACTGACTTGTTTCCCCTTTGAACTCAGCACTTCACGGCAGCGAAAATGGGTCTCTTGTGAGTGGAAGTAGTACAGCGGGCTACAGACTGAGGCATTGCTTGCTTGGGTCCGGTGAAGCTACTGGAAATACCATATTAGCGAATCATTACTAATGCAAAGTCAGACTTTTGGGAACTCCGTTATCGTGGACTGAGGCCAAGGAGTATCGGGATTTTGTTCGAGAACATGGCATCAAAGTATGTTTTTTCAGACTTCCTTAGTATAGAAGGTCCCAAATCGGTGCCTGTGTCAATTGCCGAGGGCTGCGCGAAGGCCTTGGGATGACAACTGATAGCATATGTATAGAGCAGTTCCGCTAACAAACTTCGAGGAGCTGATTAATATCTACAACAATAACAAGGATAAAAAAAGCGATGTACTTTTATGGGGTGACGAGGTACGTAAACATACTTGTGAGGCCACTGGAGGCTCTTAACTGCGAGACATTCGCGGTTTTGACTTACGGCCCCTCAAAGCATGAATTTTACCTGTTCTAACGCCTGATAAAAGATTGAATACATGGTCTTGAATTTTGACGACGAAAATCGCAAAGTTACATTGTCATTACGACAAGGCGAGATCCTCAAGGCTTTGGCGGACCAAGAGGAGCGAAGGTGAGCTCTAAACCGGTTTAGTTTTCGTTGACTGTGGACTAACCTGAAAGCCCCGAGTCTATGAAGAATACTACATTTCATCCAGAGTACGGTCGTTTTATGCTGGAGGCTACGCCTGCTGGACCCTACTCTGGCAAGCTGTCCGATTTGTTGAGCGTCGAGAAGAACATGAAAGACCGAAGGTTAATTGCCAAGGCCAATCTCAATGCCAATGAGATTCCCATTACAATCACTTCATTTCCCCGCCTGGGAGCACCGGGCCAGTTTACCACTCCTTACTACCCGCCGCATGGGCCAGTCACTCGATCGCTCTTCTTACCTGACGATGTCATCAACCAGCATGTTCGATTCCCTACACTTTCTGCGAACATTCGAGAGCGAAGAGGCGCTAAGGTTGCCATTAATATTCCCATTTTCAAAGACACAAACACCCCGAGTCCATTTATCGATCCCACGATTCCGCCTAATGCACATCTCTACCCCGAAGACGACGATGTCGAACGGGGAGCTGCGTTGCCGGATCACATTTACATGGATGCTATGGGATTTGGCATGGGCTGTTGCTGCCTTCAAATCACCTTCCAGGCCAAGGATATCATTGAGGCGCGCGAGCTGTACGACCAACTGGCTCCGCTAGGGCCGATCATGCTTGCGCTGACTGCTGCTAGCCCTGCCTGGAGAGGATATTTGAGTGATCAGGACTGTCGTTGGAATGTTATTGCGGGCAGTGTTGATGACCGCACGCGCGAAGAACGTGGATTGGATCCGTTGAACAAGGAGCGATTTGTTATTCCCAAGTCGCGCTATGATTCGATTGACTCGTACATTTCGAATTCACCGCTGAACGATCCGAAGGAGTACAATGACAACAACCTGGTCTACGACGAAAAGATATACAACGAGTTGCTCGAAAAAGGGTTTGACGATCTCTTGGCTAAGCACTTTGCGCATCTCTTTATCCGAGATCCGATTGTGATTTTCTCGGAGCGTTTGAATTTGGACGACGAGAAGGATTCTGATCATTTTGAAAACATCCAGTCCACCAACTGGCAGACCTTGCGATTCAAGCCACCGCCTCCCGGTTCTTCGATTGGCTGGCGAGTGGAGTTCCGCAGCATGGAAATTCAGGTGACTGATTTCGAAAATGCGGCCTTTTCCATATTTATTGTCCTTTTGACGCGGACCATCTTGAGCTTTGGTCTAAACTTCTACATGCCCATCTCTTTGGTTGACAAAAACATGTGTGTTGCTCACCACCGGGATGCGGTTAATCGAGAGAAGTTTTGGTTCCGCCCGGATATTTTCCCGACGCGGCCTTCGTCGCCCGAGAGCGAGCGGTCGCACACTGCTCCCTCTGCTCCGTCGAAGGATGTTTCTCGACTGATGACGTTGGATCAGATCATCAATGGATATGAGGGTCCTGATGGTGAGGGGTTCCTGGGACTTATTCCGTTGATTGAGAAGTATCTCGATCGGATGAATGTCGACATTGTGGCGCGATGCAACCTACGCCCTTATTTGAAGCTCATTTCGAAGCGAGCCTCGGGCGAGTTGCAGACCGCAGCCACTTGGATCAGGTCCTTTATCCGCGAGCACCCAGACTACAAGTTTGATTCCGTTGTTTCGGACGAAGTCAACTACGATCTGATGAAGACACTTGAAGGCATCACTCAGGGCGAAGGATGGGAAACCACGGCCAAAGACATGCTAGGAGGGTTGTCATCTAGTCCATAAGTAGAAATAGCAGGTTCATAAATAAATAGAAAGAAATATAATTTCCAAGAGTGTATAGTACTAATATATACATGCGTTTGATTCAACCTAACCCCCAAGTAAGAAAACGGACAATTTCAACACCATTAAAAGTTTGAAGCGCGGGATAGAGATGGGAGATGAGAGCAAGAGCGTGCGCGTCCAAGGCTTGCAAAGATATTGTGGATGGCGAACGGATAATGTCGCGGGAAATGCGGATTTAAAACAAGACTGATACCAAATCATCATTGACGATGTGCTGCTAGTCAAAATAATGAAAGTTCAGTTTATTCAGACTGTTCCTTGATCTTTTTGAGTTCCTTGACTCGTTCCTGGAAGAGTAGCCATTCGCATTTCTCGTACTCGTGTCGCTCGTGCTGGCAGTTCCAGGGTAAGTACCAGCCCTTTGGTCGACAGTCGTTCAACTTGATGAGGTAGCCGGCACACTTGTCTCGGTAGGCCAAGGGAATTCGAGCCTTGCGCATTTCTTCCTCGGAGACTTTGAACTGTTAGCCACCGTGTTTCTTTCCAAAACTGTAGAAAAACCTACTTCCAGCAGGAACCTCATCAGGGCCGATGTGTCCGTGTCCCATTTTTTTTTTTAATGGTGGTTCTCTTGTCGGTTTTGAGGAAACTTAGAAATTTTGGAGGGTTGAGAGAGATTCTATTGCTGTGCTGTGATTGGCTAAAAATTGAATGCAGACAGCCGTTGTTAGATTTGTGGCATAAAATATACTCTGTCACAATTGTGCCATAAATGTCACAATTAAAGTGCACCATGTCAACATAAGTCTACGCCAACTCAAAAAGTTACGCGTCTTTTTTTTTTCTTTTCTCGAAGCGCGTCTTTTTTTTTTTTGGTGCTCGGTCAGGGCAGCATCAAGTGCGGACGCATTTTTGTGGCTGAAACTTTTAATTTTTTTTTTCCTTTCTCTTTTCTTTAATTTAAACGAGAGAAAAATTTGGTGAAGAAATAATTTCAAATTGGCAGTGCTTTGCTTCGTTTTCTTTTTTTTTTTTGTGGCTGTTGGCCGTTGTTAAATTGAATTTTTGTGGCTTCTCTCAAAGCGAAAAAAAGCCGAATGAGCCAGGTTTTCAAGGCGACCTACTCCGGGGTGAGTATATATATATATATTTTGGGCGGTTTGAGAAGGTTGCAATGGCTAACTTGAAAACAGGTTCCCGTGTATGAAATCAGTGTCAAGAATGTTGCGGTGATGAGGAGGCGAGAGGATTCGTGGTTCAATGCTACTCAGATCCTCAAGGTGGCAGACTTTGATAAGCCCCAGCGAACTCGTATTTTGGAACGGTCGGTTCAGCGTGGCACTCATGAAAAGATTCAGGGTGGATACGGAAAATACCAAGGTAGGTGTGATCTTTAGCTAGGGGGTGACTAGATAGAGACAACAGTCTGGAAAATCGGAGTCCAGGAACTCATCTATACATTAATGAGTTATTTTGTTTTGCTAACATTGGTGTGTCAGGAACTTGGATACCTCCTGATCGTGCTCGTGTGCTTGCACAAGAGTATGGCGTTGATGAGCTTTTGGCTTCGATTTTTGATTTCATACCGTCGGCAACCAGTCCACCGCCTGCTCCGAAGCATAATACTGCGGCACGGACATCGCTATCGGGGATTTCGAAGTTATCGTTGGGCACGCGCGATTCTGCCAGTCGGAGGTCCAGCCAGTCGATAGCGGCCACACCAGATTCACCAACGTTAAGGGAAACTCGAACAGATCCACGATTGCCCAAGAAAGCTGGTCGACGCGGTCGTCCTCCCGGCTCTGGTTCCAAGGCCGGCCCAACATCGTCATTGGCTGCGAGCATGGTGCAGCCGTCGTCGAGCGGTTCGGTTCCAAAGAAACGGGGTCGTGGACGTCCTTCATTGGCGTCAAGGATGGCCGAGGACTTGAGAGAGGACAGTATGGAAAAGTCTGTCTATTCGCCTCTCTCGTCACCCAGCGAGACACCGACGGATGATGACGAGCAACAGCAGCAGGATATGAATTACAACAAGTCGCACCGCCTCAATTCTAGTTTTAGTGCTGTAGATGGACACGGTGTTTATAATGGCGTCAAGAGTGGTGGGCCTTCAGGCGCTGGTCACAAGCGCAAGCACTCGCACCTTGAAGGTACGGCTGAACGCTCGCTGGCCAATGCCTCGAGTCCGCGGCAGTATGGCCGAGCGTCATTAGCATCTCAGAATGCGACGCGGCAGCAGTACATTGACATGCTGCTTGACTACTTTACCACCCCCGAGGACCACGATATTCCGAGTATCTTGATTGAGGTGCCGGCCGACTTTGATATCAACACTGTGATTGACGACGAAGGACATACCGCCTTTCACTGGGCGTGTGCAATTGGAAACTTTACTGCGGTGGAATTGATTTTACGGGCAGGTGGCGATATTAATGCCGTCAACAATCTTGGACAAACACCGCTGATGAAGGCCGTGTCCTTTACAAATAACTACTATCTGCGGACCTTCCCGCGTCTTGTGGAGCTTCTCAAGTCGACCATTTTCCAGCTTGATCGGTATCGACAGAGCGTTTTTCATCACATTGCGATTGCTACACAGTCCCGGTTCAAGCTGTCTTCTGCGCGCTACTATTTGGAAGTGCTGATGGGCAAGATTTCGGAGACGCATCCCCCGGAGATGCTTGGTGAGATTCTTGATCAGCAGGACGGAACGGGAAACACGCCATTGCTTGTTGCTGCAAGGAACGGGGCGCACCGGGTAGTCAATGTGTTTTTGAGCTACAATGCGAGCCCGGATATTCCCAACAAGAGTGGCAGGATAGCGCAGGACTACATTTACGAGCACGAGAGTCAACGTCGGGCAGCACACGCTGTGGCAGCACAGTTGCATGTAGCAGCCAACAACCGTAGCACGCTCAAGTCTTCTTCGTCGCCCGTTCCCGAGCTGAATAGTGAAGGCGTCGAGTTTGAAGGCAGTGCACAGCAGCAGCAGCAGCAGCAACAACTTCCAGCCGGAGGATTTACCGACGCAAACGCGAATAGCAACAGCATGTTTAGGATCCGGCCACTACTCAAGTATATGAACCAGTCGCATGTCTCTGAGACGGGTATCCATGCCTGTCGCCATATGATTCCCGAGATGGCCGAGAGCCTGAGTCATCTTGCGGACGCCTATGATCTTGAGCTACTTGACAAGGACGCCGATCTGAGGCAGGGTCGAGAGTTGCTTGAGGAGACGCGGCGAGAGTTGCAGTTGCGCAAGGCTACGTACGAGCAGCAGGTTGAAAAAGCAAGCGACCCCGGAGCGCTAGAGGTGCAGTTGCAGCAGGCACGCGAGCTTGTTGAGTCGCGGTCGGTGCAGTTGCGCAAGGTTGTTGAGCGAACGCAGGCGCGAGATTTGGCGGGTCTTGTACGGAAGCAGGAGCTTGGAGCGAAGGACGAGATCAGTCGGGCGTTTGAGCACCCGCATGCGATGGATGCACGAGAGAGTGCGGAGCATCTTGCGCTGGCGCAGGAGTTGACGCGACTTCAGACCGAGCGACGACAGCTTGTGGAGGAGATTGTGGAGTTGTGGTCGGGAGCTGGGGTTGGAGATAGGATGAACGACTACCGGCGGTTGATTTCGCTTGGGAGTGGAGTGAAGCTGGGCGAGGTTGACGGACTATTGGATGGGATTTGTCAGGCTCTTGTTGTAGAGGCTGATGGCATGTAATGATGAGTCGAAAAGAAAAGTTACCAAGATCATTACCGAAATACCACTACATTAAATCCGAATTAGTCATCTACTTTACAGAATATAGATGACTAATTCGGATATAATGTAGCTGATAATTCGGAAGAAAGAATTAAAGGGGGAACGTGTAGAAGTCGATGTTGTATTGGTAAGCATACTCGGGAACCGGTGTAACATTGGGTTTCGGGGTACGGGTAAATGGCGGTTCGGGGTTTTCGATAACCGGAAAAAGTAACATTGCCGTGAAGGCAGAAAAGTAACAAAAGTAGCGAGAGCGGTTCCCCAGAGTCTTTACTGCCAGCACCAGCAGCAGTACCAGCACCCCCTCGCCTCTTTCCCACACAGGCGGTGATCGCTTGATCAAAAGTAGAGGGGGTATATTTCTTTTTTGGGGGTCCACAGAGGTGAAGAGCGCAGTCAAAACAGCACTTGGGAAAGCCACAGACACTGCCATCGTTGGGCGGTGGGTCGGGTGCTGAACCGATACTGGCCGACCTACGTTTACCACCGCTCAAGGAAGGTGTCGTTGGTGGTGGCAAAGGGCTCGCACTTTCCGCACCTACCGCACCTACCGCACCTACTCTACCATACGACTTGCACACCGACTCTGCACTACGGCCACGCACAGTACCGGTCGCAGAGGGATACCACCGTCTCCACCCGAACCTCTCCATCAAGTCGTCGCACTTTGTCTCCGCATCACAGCACGCACCCATTCACAAGCAGTACCTATTGCCGGCTTCGAGTATCGTACCTACCGAGTGGAGTGCGTACTACGCTACAGGGGCGTTCCGACCGCGCTTCTCGGACCGTGACCTTGTCGACTGGCGACTAAACGAGACCCGGTCCTGGCTTATTGTGTGCGAGCTGCCGGTACAGTGGGAAGGGAAAATTCCTCAGCTGGCTGAATCAGGTCTACATATTTCCTATCTCCCACTAGATGCCACGGACGAGCAGATCGTCGACGTGCTTCTTCACCGCAGTGATATCTATCGCGAACACTGCATAGGGCTGGACTTTTTGCGTTGTGCAGCGCTGCACACTGTCAGCGTTGCCCGTCGACGGCAGCAGGAGCCGGGAAAGGCTCTAAGCAAGCCGGAATGGCGCAACATTATCGAAAACTACTTGGTCAACGTCGCCTGCGAGGTGCAGTGCCGTCTCGACTATGCACGTCTTCTCTACGTCTCGGAGCGTCTCCAGCGAAATCGCCACCGACGCTCCTCTTCGGACTCGTTGTCGAGCACCTCATCATGTGCATCTACGCCCGCACACTCGGACTCGAGCCGGAGCAGACGTGGGAGCAGGAGCAGGAGCCGTGCTGCGCTGCTTGGCAGACGTGGGTTCAACACAGCCCCGCAGCTGACGCCCACCGAGCGCGCCGAACTGTGGACAATGGCCGAAGACCGTCTGTATACACGGTTGGGTCTTTGCTGGTTAGAGTAACAAATGATTTATGAGCGGAGGCGCCTGGGAAGTGTGGGGGTTGGGGTTTAATATCTAAAAGGAGTCTCTTTGAGACCTGTCTTAAATTGCTTTTTTCTTAAAAAGCCGGAGGGGGAGGATAAACAAGCAAGGGATCTGGGCTAAGAAGGGAGTTTTGGGGGTTTTGGTTTTTTTTAAATTATTTCATTTTTTAGTTTGTTGAGATAAAAAAAAATAGCAGTACCATAGATGGCAATTTAATGCAGTGCTGTAGTCACAACCAGTAAGGTTCCGAAACAACCCGATGTCTGTTTACGTGTGCATAAAAAAAAGGGACCCCACCCAACAAACCTTCTGTTACCCCACGCCGAACTCAATATACATCACCATTCAGCCTATACCATTTGCCGTCACGCCCGACCCCCGCGGCGATGAGCGCGAGCAGTTGGTCTTGACTCATGGACTCCAAGTAACTTTGCATTTGTCACTAAAACACACAAACAGAGGACCATTTTTGCAAAGTAGCAAACAAAAAGACCCCTTTTCTCTTTTGATACGGAGCATCTACAGCCTAAATCAATTGACAACCTAAATCAATCTGACAACCTAAATCAATTGACAAGACTGATGTTGTTTGTTTGCTGGTTGGTGTTTTCTTCTTGTGCGCACAGAACCGTTTTTGTATTACGTAACCCCCTTTTCTTTGGAAGGGAAGAAAAATACACACGTGACCCAATCGATCGCCATCACCATGGCAACGCATTTTCTTCTTTCCTTGCCTCTTTTGCCGAACTGCGCCTTCCGTCCAAACTTCATTTCTTAACAAAACAAATTGAGCAATGGCTTTTACCGCATCTGACATTATCAAGCTTCTTGTTGGTGAGTACTGAATCGGAAAGGGGCTGATGAGTATAGAGAGAGAGAGTGTGTGTGTGGTCGAGAGCAATTTGGAGGCGATAAGTTTGTTTTGATAGTCGACGTCATCTACTCTTGCGTCTCCAGCGGCCACCGGAGGGGGGAAGGGGGTGTCGGTGCACCTTTACTAGATGCAATCAAGAGAGACTATTGTGATCGGACTGGGTTACACGATTGCAATCTCGTTATCTCTTTGGTTTGTCGCTTCTCGCCGAGCGCCACCGAGTCTGAACAAAACTCTGCTCTTCTATCTCGGCCCCATGTTTTTCTAGGCTTTACGAGCTAACTCTGTAGCCATCTTCTTGCCTCCCGTTGGTGTTTTCCTCGAGACTGGCTGCGATAGCAACTTGCTCATCAACGTTGTCTTGACCTGTTTTGGTTACATTCCTGGGTAAGTTGTTTTTTTCTGGAGTGGTGAGGTTTCAGATGCTAACTGGTGTAGTATTATTCATGCCATTTATGTTGTAAGTATTTATGGCTGACCGGGAGACCGGGAGTCTTGGGGCTGCCGGTGCTGCCGGTGCTGCTGAATGGAGCTAACGTGTAGATTTACAAATTCTGAGCTACTCTCCTCTAGTATTTGTGTATTTGATCGGCAGTTGAAGAAGTGTCATTTAATATCTTTCTATTATTTTCTGCGTAGACTGAAGCGTAGAGGTTGAAACCCATCACCACCCCACCCACATATCAGCACCGACCACGAGCACGAGCACGAGCACGAGCACGAGCACGAGCACGAGCACCTAGAATGCCTGTATAGCAGCACAGGATACAACCTACCGACTATGAATAGTCGCAGTTACCTATACCCTCTCTGTCTTTGTTGGCGCCGCACGGTGTTTGGATGAGAACAATGGCTCGAGCCGCAATCGACAAGGACGAGCAAAGACGGCCGCCGGCCAGCGTAGCGCTTTCTCACCTCCTGCAGAAATGGGTTGTGGATCCTCAAAGATAGTGGAGGAGCCAAAGAGTGTGCTGCGCAAGGGCAGCGTTGCAGGCGCAGGTGCTGGCGACCCGCTCGAGGCAGCGCTACGTGAAGGCCAAGCGCGGGACAAGCTCACCGTCAAGATTCTGCTGCTCGGTACAGGCGACTCGGGAAAGAGTACCGTGCTCAAGCAGATGCGTCTCTCGCACGTTGGCGACCATCCCTTTTCCCCGGCAGACCTCGCCCTCTACCGGCAAGCGATTGGTGCCAACTGCGTTGCTGGTATCAAGGCCCTGCTCGACGCAATGGACAAGACTGGATCTGTGTTTTCGTTCCCGGAACAGAGTGGGCCTGCAGTCGCGGTCGTGCGGGCATTTGAGCTGCCAATGGACGGCGGCATCGCGCAGCTGCCACCGGACGTTGTGAGTGCAATTGCGAGTCTCTGGGCCGATCCCGGGTGCCAGAAGTGCTTTGCGCATCGCAGCCAGTTCCAGGGCCTGTCCGACTCGGCAGCCTACTTCTTTTCAGATATCAAGCGGATCGGTGCGGCAGACTACGTGCCCTCGACGGAGGATGTGTTGCGCGCTCGTGTTCCAACCACCGGCATCAATGAGGTCAATTTCACCGTGGGACCGCTGTACTATACCGTATTTGACGTTGGTGGCCAGCGGAGCGAGCGCCGCAAGTGGATCCACTGCTTCCAAAACGTTACCTCCGTGCTCTTCATCTCCGCCATCTCAGAGTACAACCAGATGCTGTACGAGGACAATACCGTCAACCGCTTTGCTGAGTCCGTCGCCATCTTTCGCTCCACCGTGAACTCGCCCTGGTTTGCAAACACCGCCCTCGTGCTCTTCCTCAACAAGACCGATCTCCTCCGCCAGCGACTCCAGGACTACCCGCTCTGTGACTACTTTGACTACACCGGGTCGAACGAATACGAGCCCTGCGCAGAGTTCCTCAAACAGCAGCTGCTCACACAGGTCGCTGACGCGGGAACAGGCCGTGACCGCCAAATATACTCGCACTTCACCTGCGCAACAGACACCAAGCAGATGAAGTTTGTCCTCGCCGCCGTGGACCACATTATCCTCACAGCAAACCTCAAAGATACAGGCATATTATAGCCAGTCCCAAAGATACAATTATAGCCGCTCATGCTCATATTATATTATTGTGCGACTAGGCTCGCAGCTTTTATTATTGTGTACATCCTTCGAATCGATATTATTGTATGTTTTAACCCCCGGTCGTACTCGACATTGCAGCCTTGAAGAGCACCCGTGCCTCGGGCAGGTGCACAAATGGTATCGTAAGATGGTGGATTTCAAGCGCGTAGTCTGCAAGATCAATCACACCTGCCTCCAACAGCGTAGTCACAAACATGCACACAAGACGGACGTGCGCCAAGTTAGTTTTGGGTCCCGAGAGCGCAACAGGCTCCGCAAGCGATTCCGACGAGTAGCTCTTGTGCAGAGACGCATCAATATAGTCGTAGGGCTCGTCCCCAGGCTCAACTGCAAGTTGTGCGGTGGCAGTGGCCAGGAACGAATGCACGAGCAGCGCGCCGGCGGTATTTCCAAGCACCCGGCCCAGAACTAGCCCAGCCACAAGATCGACGTGCGCAACACATACGTTCAGCGCACCGGCAGCGCGCGCAACACACGTCTCATCAACGCTCGCTGCCGCTCTTGCGACCGCCAGACTTGTCTGCACCGATACCTCGGCAACAATGCGTGCCAACAGACCCTGTCGAAGCATCAGCACCATCCAGCGTGCCTCGAAAGTGCAAACCCGAGAAACTGTAAACCCACGCAGCGCAGCCGAGTCTCCTAGCAGTCCCTGCGCCAGCACCGCAGCACCCGACGCGGTCCAGCCGCCAAGCTGCTGCGTCCAGGCTGGTGCTGAGCTCCAACGGACTGCCGGTGCGGGTAAAAGACCCTGCCTTGCTAGTGCGTCTGCATAGCCGGAGACGTCGGGGAACGCCTGCGGCTGCCAGACGTGCTCCCGCACACCCTGGCCCGCCAGCGACGTCCACTCATCCCCGTAGTCTAGATATGCCCGAGCGAGATTCCACCGCGGTGACCCCAACTTCGCCCCGAGACGCACAAGCGCCTCGAGCTCGTCGAGATCAAGCACCGTCTCCGTGGTCTCGGTCCAGAGCAGCGACGGCGCATCGTTGTAGATTGCAATAAAGTGAGCCAAAAACGGGTTCTTTTCTGGAACCGCGTAACTCGCCAGCGCATATTCAATGACCAACCCCCTCTGCCAATCCTCGGCCTGCTCCTCGACCAGCGCGAGCCCGGCCAGTGCCTCGCCCAGCGACAGATAAGTAACGTCGCCGAATCTAGCCGCGGTCGGAGGCGGTGATGATGACTGCAAAGCATACGACGGCAAGCTAGTACTGGTTAGTCTTTTTTTTTTGTTATCCATACCAGACTGGCACATATACTCACGGCGAAAACGAGTCCAGAGACCCCGGCCACAGAGGCGCGTCCGACGGGAAAGAGCCCGCGCTCAAGTAAGCGGGTTGTGACATAGTATCGCGCCCCTCCAACGGCTGCACAGATGATGGCGAGACCGACAAAGCAGGCACCGAGCGGCCGTGCGTAGTCCGCAAGTGGGCCGGGACTGCCCGAACCAATCCTCAGAAGCTGTGCGATAGCAATTCCAGCAGAGATCGCGCTTAACGACGTCCGCGTCCAGGCTAAAAAGGTGCGCTCGTTGGCGAGATGGTCACGAGCAACAGCGCCGGTGTTTGGGAGTCGATGTCCAACGATGGCCATCGATAGACCAAAAGTGAAATCAAAAGAAGCAGTTTCGGCGAAGAGAAAGAAGATTTTTTTTATAAAAAAAAAAGGCTTAGTGGAGAAGCTCTTTGTTTGGTTTGGGTATCGTGTTGAGAAATTTCTTTTCTCCCACACCATGGCCGACGACCTCTTTTCCGACCTCTTCACCGAGGTCCCCGACTACGCTCCGAAGGAGCCTGAACCGACAACAGCAAGCTACGAGCGCGATGCTACATACGTGCGCACAGGCGAGCCCCGTGAGCTAACACTTAGCCTAGTGGGACGCTCGCCGCTCTGGGGCCATCTACTCTGGAATGCCGGGCGCGCAACTGCAGACTACATCGACGCTCACGATTTTGCTGCTGGCAAGGATGTGCTTGAGCTTGGTGCTGGCGCTGGCGTGCCTGGGCTCGTAAGCTCCATTCGTGCCCGCCAGGTCGTCATCACAGACTACCCTGATCCAGACCTGCTGGAAAACCTCGAGGTAAATGCAGCCCGTGTACGCGAGCAGACCGGCCACAACAATATCGCGGTTGAGGGCTACATCTGGGGTTCGCCGAGCGAGCACCTGGGCAAGGGCGCTCAGAGCTTTGATCTGGTCATCATGGCTGACGTCGTCTTTAACCATTCCGAGCACCATCGTCTTCTCAAGACCCTGGACGCTACTCTTACGCCTAACGGCACCGCGCTTGTCTTTTTCACTCCACACCGGCCGTGGCTGCTCGAGGCCGACCTCGCCTTCTTTGATCTCGCCCGCGAAGCTGGCTTCAACGTCACTGAAATCGACAAGACGACGTGGAAACCCATGTTTGAAGAAGATGCCGAAACGGCAGCCTTACGAGGTACCGTTTTTCAGTACGTGCTCACCCGCGCTCAAACACAGGCGTAAACCCGAAGCAACGGAGTAGAAATCTTCTCGCTTCGAATGTACTTTAACTTTATGTATATTTATTATCTTTACTCTGCGCTACACTCCGAGAAAACTGTCTCCGGTTTCGTAGCCAATCAGCGCCCTGATGATGCGGCGGGACCACCCCCATCGCGACCGTTGGAGCTTCTTCTCGCCCTCGACAGCTCTAACCACTGTGCGGGAAGATGCCGCGAAACCCGTCGTCGTGGGATGAGGCAGACGACCGTCTGCTACGCCAGCTTAAAGAAGAGCACAAGCTTGGCTGGAAGGATATCGCAAGCCACTGTGAGTAGACCCGCTGGCCGGGCAAGCTGTGCCCACGCGCCCACGCAAACTGACCGCTAACCCCCCAGTCACAAACCGGACACCAAACGCATGCCAGTTCCGCTGGAGACGACTGATGTCGGGCTCTCTACGCTCACGCCAGTCGCCGTCCCCACTGGTACCGGCGTCGATGCCCATCGTCGCAGCGCCCGCGACCCCAGCTGTCGGCGGCCTGAACATCACCACAAACATACCCCCGCCACCCCCGTCTGCGTCCTCGACCCCGTCCCTCACCTCGTCTCTGTCGGATGTCGATCCCGCGTCTCCGGCAGCTCTGCCACCGCTGCTGGCTCAGCTGGCCTCTGCCGACCGCGAGCGTGAGCGTGAGCGCGATGTTGGCGATGCTACGACCGCCACCACTACCGCCAGCACAGGCCGGCCCTGGACGGTGGCAGAGGACGGTCTTGTAAAGCGCCGGGATTTGAGTTTTGACGAGCTCAATATCGTTCTGCTAGGCCGCTCCGAAATTGAGATTCGTGCTCGCATCCAACTGCTCGGGTGCAACGGCGATGGCCTTCCATCCACACACAACCCATCGTCCTCGCTCAAACATAAACTCGAACCCGACCTCCTCGACTACGACCGCCGCCAGCGCTCCCGCACTCTCCTGCCCTCGTTCGACGCCCTCGTCGGCGCCTCTCTGGCCTCCGCTCAAGCCCACAAAATCCCCCTGCCTCTCGTCCTCCCGCCACTGACAGCGCCACCACTAAAAAAGAATGATTTTTCTGTATATTAAAAAAAATAATTTAAATTCGCTTTTGTTTTTTTCGAATTTCGCACCGAGAAAAAAAAAAAAACAGAAAATTTCGCGATGCGCTGCTCTGCTCAACGCAGACTTTTGACAGATAACACCTTTCCCGAAGGCAAAAAAGCGGCAAAGCGGTCATCGTAACATCACCTGTGCCAAAAACGACATCAGCTGTTTAAGTTACGTTATTTAAGTTGTTTTTAAAAGACAAATGGAGTATACAAGTAGATAAAAAAAAAAACAGTGTGCAAATCATCGCTCAATGGATGACTGTTTGAAGTCAACTCCTGTGCATCCACACATTGTGGTTCCGGCGAATGTTTGAGAAATCCAATGAAATCATGTAGTAGTACGCCCTTACTAAATCAACTGGTAAAAACACAAGCAAACTTTAACTAACTAGCAAAAAAAAAACACAAAAAACCTTTTACTCGCTGGCCTTGGCCTCGTCAGCGACCTCGACAGCAGCCTCGCCCTCGTCGTCCTTCTGCTTCAAGTAGTCCTGGTAGGCCTTGACAGCTTCCTGGACACGGACCTGCAAAGCGCTCTCGTCCTCCAAAAGCTCCAACAAATCAGCATTCTCCATCTCAAGCAACATACCGGTAATCTTGCCAGCAAGCTCAGGCTCAAAGGCAGCAATCTTGGGGTACAAAGACTCACCCAAAATCTGCTTCTGGGCCTCAGGAGGAGCATTAGCAAGAGTGGCAGAAGTCAACTGACCCTCCTCAGAGCGCTGAGGTCCACCGGGCTGGCGACGGGGACCGCGGCCACCCTGCTGCTGCTGCATGGCAGGAGGGAATCGACCACCCTGCTGGGGACCAGGTCGGCCACCGGGAATGTAGCCATTGTAGCCAACAGGAGGAACACCGTAGACCTGAACAGGCTGGCCGTTAGGAGGCAAGCTGTTTCGAGGCCACTGCTGCTGGTGGCCCATACCCTGGTTAGGTCGGCCGCCAAGAGCACCAGGCTGAACAAGCATCTGGGGGTTTCCGTTGGGGAAGGGAATGCCTCGTCCGCCGGGAACAGGAGGAGCAAATCCAGCCTGCTGACCAGGTCCGTAGAAGATGGGAGCGGGCATGTACTGACCGGGCATACCGGCAGCGGCAGCCTGCTGCTGCAAGCGCAACTGCTGACGAGCCTGCATCTGCTGCTCCAACTGAGACTTGCGAACATCCTTACGCTGAGCAAGAGCGACATACAAGGGCTTGTTGTGGACCATGCGCTGGTTCATCTCGGTGACAGCCTTGGTGGCCTCATCGGGCGAAGAGAAGCAAACAAAGCCAAAACCCTTGGACTTGCCGGCCTCATCGGTCATAACCTTAGCAGAGGTAATGGTACCAAACTCAGAGAACTCCTGTCGCAAAGAATCATCATCAATGTCGTCAGCAAGGTTCTTGATGTAGAGGTTGACACCCTGGTACTTTTGAATCTTCTCAATACGGGCCTGCTCGTACTGCTTGCGGAGCTCCTCCTCACGCTCGTACTTCTTCTGGGCACGACCAACGTAGAGCTTCTTACCGGCAATGTCCTTGTCGTTGAGCTCTTCGACAGCCTTGAGAGCGTCTTCATGGTTCTCAAAGTTGACAAAGCCAAAGCCACGGGGCTTGCCCTCATCATCACGCGAAACAGAGAAAGAGGTGACGGGTCCGAAGGCAGTAAACATCTCCTCAAACTGCTCGTCAGTGACCTCGGGATCGAGGTTCTTAACGTAAACGTTGGTGAAGTTGGCCTTCATCTCCTCAAACTTGGACTGTCGGTCTCGCTTGGGAATGTGGTGTCCGACATAGACCTTCTTGTCGTTCAACAACATACCATTGACGTGCTTGATGGCATTCTCAGCGGCCTCAGCGGTCTCGTAGTGAACAAAACCGTAGCCACGGGACTGACCATACTCATCAACAGCAACTTTGCAAGACAAGATAGTGCCAAAGGCAGAGAATGTATCGTGCAAAGCCTTGTTGTCAATGGCAATGTCAAGGTTCTTGATGAAGACATTGCCAGCACCGGTTCGGCGCAAGGAGGGATCACGCTGAGACCACATGATACGGCAAGGTCGGCCCTTGATCAAAGTGTAGTTGTACTCCTCCAAAGCACGCTCACCATCGGAAATGGTGTGGTAGTTGACGTAGGCGTAGCCAAGCGAACGACGGGTGACAGCATCACGGCAGACACGAATCGAAGCAACAGGTCCGATCTGGGAAAAGAGCTCGAAAAGCATAGCCTCAGTGATGGAGGGATCAAGCTCACCAACATAAAGAGAGGCAGAGTGGGCAGGATCGTTGGCGCCGGCAGCAGCCTCATCCTCACCTTCAGCCTTGGGAGCAGAAGCATCCTCACTGGACTCAGCAGCAACAGCCTCAGAGGGAGCAGCCTCGCTGGTAGCAGGGGTAGACACGGTGGTAGACTCCTCAGGCTTGTCATTGATAGAGAGCGACTCCAAGGCCTTCTCGGCAGTGGCAACAGACTCAGAGGCGGACATAATTTTCTTTTTTCTTCAAATAAAATAGACTAGTAAATTAAAACTAGTCAAGTTGATTTTTTGAGGGGATATAATCACTTAAAGACAAGTCTGTAAGTAAAAAAAAAAGGAAACAGAAAAGATAAAAAGTTTTTTGCGTAGTTAAAGACTTGAAACAAAAAAAAAACAAGGCCTGTGTTTATCGTATTTAAATTAAAATTCGACTATGCGAGCCTGTTTTTCAGCGTTTTTAAAAACAAAGAAATTTCGGGTTTTTTTGGGGTTTTTAATGAGAAAAGTTTTTTGGGCGGTGAAAAAATTTTTATTTTCAAAGTGGGCGGCTCAGATGCAACAAGTCGCGTTTGGGGTGTCAAGTGATGAGACGTTGGTACAGTTGTGTAATTGATTTAGAGCTGGCAACTTGGATTTTACAGCACAAGGACTACAGTACAACGTTTGTTATTATTATTATTATTATTATTATTATTATTATTATTATTATTATTATTATTATTATTATTATTATTATTATTATTATTATTATTATTATTATTATTATTATTATTATTATTATTATTATTATTATTATTCGCTACAGTACAACGTTTATTCTTTATTCTTATTTAACGCGCCGGCAGGTCTGAGGGCAGAGCGCAGATCACGACAGATCAAAGCCTGCCTCGGCGTTGATGGCGTACAAGAGCTTCTGGCGCAAGAGCGTTTTGTTGCGGTAGTCCGGAAGCTTGAGGAGATTGACACAGGTCGAGGTCGTGGGCAAGCGGTCTGGATCACGGCCGCTGTTACGTAGACAAAACTTGGGCTGCAGAACTCCAAACCCCAGCAGCGGCGCTCGCGCAACCGATGTGGTGAATTTGAGTACCTTGCGGCGCTCCTCATCATTAAATTCCTCTAGTACCTGCCAGAAGTCAAGGATGGTCTGGTCCGAGTTGGAAAAGCCGCCATAGAGTGTGTTTGCCTTCCAGTCTTGTAGATCAATCGCACCAGAGCCACCACCGATGAGCATCTGGAGTTCTGTAGGATTGAACATTGCCAACCAGCGCTGAGAAATCATGTCCGACAGTCCAGCAAGCATACTCTCGACTTGTGCGCTGATTTGTGTATTAAGAAGATAGTTTGACAATGCATATATATATTCGAGGCGATTGCTATTAGTGACTGGTATGCTTGCACCACCTGGAGTTAGCTCAACAACTGATCCAGAGCTTGTGGTTGTGGTAAAGGTCAGACTCAAGTCACGCTCCACGTTACCTGGATATGATTTGAGCTTAAAGAGCCCGTCAAATAAATCTGAATCATACGAGTAAATGTCGTTGACCCCAGCCTTGGTACCCTTGGACATGACCTTCATTAGTAAAAAAGGCGCAAACGAAATGTCCACCAAAATCCCTTGATAGAGACATTTGCCAATCAAAAGACCAAGGAACCGGTACATACGTAGTGATTGCGGGTCCACGCGTTCTGGATTGGGGTACAAAAGATGGCTTTCGGTGGAGATGAAGAGACCAGCCGATTCGGCCACCATCGCTTCGCAAACCGAGGTCAGAAACTCCTTGGTCAAACCGCCCCCATCAATACCAGCCTCGGGACCATGCTGATTACGAAACTGAACATGTATCGGCATTTTGAGTGCGGGTCCGATATCAAACCACTGCATCGCATCTTCAACCAAATGCTCACGGCGAACTTCTTTATTGTCAACAGGTTGAAATGCAAAAAAGTCATCCAAAAGATTGAACCTCTTCTTGTCGGATTGGATAAATTCTTGAAATATCGAAACCCGTACTTGAAAGGGTATGAAGAAGGGCAGAGCATTGAGAATACGTAGCCGAGGAGCCACGTTGGTCTGCTTGAAGCGCGCCTTGGACATAAGACTTGATGCCGACTGTAGTCGGTTTGCAATTCTCTGGTTTATGCGGGCGGCCGAGGCAGCATCTTGTGGACGATCAAACCTTTCTTGGAAATCGTCATCTTCCGCTACACGCTCTGCCTGCTGATGCATGCTCTCCTCCTCTTCCACAACACTCGGAATAAACCCAGTCATATCAAAGCGATCCGTCATTAACCAAAAGCCAGCAGGTAAGAATCGTCGCCTCGAGTCTCGCAGATAGAGCTGCTGCAGAACTCGGACGGCCAAGTTGCGGAGAGTGTCGTATGAAATGCCAGATTCATTGATGGGCTCGTTCGCCTCAACAAAGGTCTCATTCCAGACCAACATGTAGGCCAGGTTTTTCAGAAATCCAATGAGTGCAATAACGCGATCCAGCGCCAGGCTGCCATAAGCCTCATTAAGGAATTCTTGATCGTCCGTCACAAAGGAGAGATATGAATATATTTCCAAAAACATAGCCAGCATCGAACTGGTACCCACGTCCAGAGCATCCAAATCAGCGAGCTGCAGGTTTTGCTTCTGCGAATTTATGAATATAGAGGATGCAACAAGACCCTGATAAAATATGTGCAGAACAGAGGTTGCGTGTACGGACAAGTGAAATAAAAGCTCCGACCGTTTGGAGGGCCAACAGTTTGAGAGCGAGACAAAGAAAAGTGCCAGACTATCTGTAGTCAAGCCAGACACTTCTTTGGATGCCTCAAGAATCTGTTCCACAGCAGCTCGTGAGGAGAGATAGGCAAGGCTATCGGCCACATTCGAGTCCGTCTGGGCGGCGTGCGATAGACTGAAGAGTCCACTATCGCTGGAAAATTCGGACGATACATCGTCTCTGCTATGCGTCTTGACATATGGAATAAGGCTAGTATTGTACACATCTCCCAGCAATTTTGCAACGACTGAAAAGAAGAGCGATGTGACTCTGGTAGATCTTGGGTGCGAGCGGTACCATCCCGTCAAGTTGGCAATAATGTAGAGAGAAAAGTCCAAAAAGGTAGAATGAAAGAAGGTATTATAAAGACTTTTAAAGCTCACATTGTCGTCTAGTAAAGACTCGAGAACGGTTTCCAAGGACGCCTTGGAGTCGAGTGCCCGAGCGAATGCAGGAGTAGAGAATATGATGACCGAAGAAGACAGAATTTCGGCGGCGAAAACCACACAAGTTGGAGGGGACGCATAAGGAGCAGCGATATCAATGACTTCCGCCAGAGATTGCGATAGGCCTGTTTTGATTAATAGCGGTGCAATCATCCGAAGCGAGCAAAGTAAAAGCTGAGGATCCAGCAACCTCGCATATGCTCGAAACACTTTCAAGAGTAATACTAATAGATTTTTTTCAAAGTTGCAGTCAGTGCTCAAATTCATTAGTTTTGAAAGAGACTTTGAGACCTGGGGCGCAAGAGGCTGGCTCGAAAGAAGGTTTGAATTGCGTAGTAATAACAGACTCCAAGATGCAGCACTATAAGAGTCATTGGGATTGTAAAAGAAATTGAATTCACGAGCCAGGTTGGTAATTTGGAGCGCAGAGACAGCATCACTGCTTTGGGTCAATCCCGGCAGACCAAGGATCTCGTCGAGAGCGCTTGGGTCAGCACTCTGTGTCAATTCAGTCACTATTGAAGAATCCAATTTCAATACCCTAGCCATATTGTCCACCCAGCGCTTGCGGATGTCGACTTTGGCGTTTCGGATGTCCAGATGAGCACGATAGGCAGACTGAATGACCACCGCAGCGCGCTCCTCCCGGCGGACCTGGCCACGGCGCAGACGTTCTCGAGCAGCTTCTTCCAGAAGAGTGGCCTTGTCTACAGCTTGGTGGTTTGCACGCCGTCCCGAGCCACCAAGATTGACCGAGCGCGGGCGCCGATGCTGACCAGAGAAATTGTTCATATACATGGCGAGTCACAAGCCCTGGTTGGCCAAAGTCTATTCAAAAGAGTCAGTACCAAGTGTGGGGATTGTAACAAGGCGTACTTTAGCATGCAGTGGCTAACCAGTGGCTAACCAGTGGCGGTTGATGGTCGAATGGTTGGATCTTGAATGAACGACTGCTTGAAGAAAAGTACGACAAAACGACTATTACTAATTACTATTCTATTACTTGAAATATAAATAATATTCACATATCCAAGATATCCCGAAAGCCTCTGAGATTGACCAAACCCGAGGCCAACCCAACTCACTCGATTGAACCAAACTACACCCGCTCATTCACACAGAAAATTTCCATAAGGAAATCCCAAATCAAAGACAGTCTTTAAATCAACTTCCTCGTTCTTTCCTTCGTCGTCGTCGCTCGCACCTGAAAAGGAAAAATTTTGAATCTTCCCACCTTCAAACAAAACCCGACCAAAAAAAAAAACAAAAGATCGAAATGCTGCGACTCGCTTCTTTGCGTGCGCTTCCGCGGTCACTTTCTGCGATGCGTTTTGGCGGCCTGCGCAGCGTGTCGGACGATGCAAAGGCGCTGGCTGACTCCAAGCTGAACCAGTCGCTTCCGGAACTGACCAAGGAGCGCCCGACACCCCGCCAGCTGTCGCACGACGACATCAGCAATTTGCTTCGACTTTCGCGTGCCAGTAACATTGAAGAACTCAACAAGGTGTTTGGTGTTTTGCGCAAAGCAGGAGGCATTACTGCCATCAGACAGCCTGACTACACCACACCTGCCGAGCTCCTGGAAGAGCACCCGGTTGATCCGATGGTGCTTTCGCGCGTCGTCAATCTGCTCCAGGGCACCAACCTACCTGATGGAATTCTTGGTCCTCATCTTGATAGCCCGGCCAGACGCCCACCGACGGTGACGGCCCAGAATACGGCTGAGCAGAACGAACTCGAGCGTCTGGCCCTCCCCGTCCGACACGACCCCGTTCTTCAGCACGTTACCAACTTGATTATGCGCGACGGCCGCAAGTCGCTGGCGCGGCGGATCCTCTCGCGCACGCTCTACCTCGTCTACCTCAAGACCCGCCGGGACCCTATTGAAGTTCTCAAAACCGTGCTTGAAGCCGCCTCGCCGGTGGTTAAGATGATTAGCAAGTCTGACGGTGGTGCTCGAATGACCACCGTGCCTTTCCCGCTTAACCTTCGCAAACGCACCCGCCGTGGTTGGTTCATCGTGCTCCAGGCCTCGTACAAGCGCCGAAGCAACGACCCTACCGTCCGTCTGGCAGAGGAGATTGCAGATGCATACTCGAAGCACAGCAACTTTGACGGGGACGTCTTCCGCGAGCGACAGGCGGTGCACAAGGCTGCCGTCGCAGCTCGTGCAAACATAAACTTGTACCAAAAGCAACAGGCCGCAAAACGATAAGTTTAGTGTATATAGGCTTTATGATTGTGTTTCATCTAGATATAAACGTAGGTATTACTGTAGCCGGCTTAGCCCGCTTTAGCACACATTTCACCACTTCTTGAAGTTTCGCTTCGCTAATCAGCCTACATTCTACACTCGAAAATATTTAAAACGGATTAGTATTATACAGCCAGTCATAACATCATAAACAAACAACCTGAAAACAAAAACAGTCTGGTGCCATTTTTTTAAAAGCTCTTGGCACTTTTAGACATGGTCCTCAAGAGTGACAACAGGACGAGCATCTTCAGCGTGGACGGCATCAGCCTTCTCAAAGGCATCATCCTGGTGCAAAAGCTCCTGGACCTCTTCAACCTCGAGCGAGCGCTCACGACGTTCGGGTCCGACAAGAGCGACAAGCAAGACAAAGCCAAAGACACATCCCATAAAGATTGCCATGACTTTACCATAGTTGTAGGTACCGGGCTTTCCACCGGGCAAAGGGAATCGAGCGCCAATTTTAGCCTCGATGGTAGACGAGGCAGAGGAGGCCAAGTTACCGAGCTGGTAAGAGGTACCGGTTACAAAGGCAATGAAGGCAGGAGGGGAAAGTTCGGAAAGGTGAATGGGAACAACACCCCAGGCGCCCTGAACGAAAAACTGCAAGAAAAAGGCAGCAGCGTTGATGCCAGTGTTGTGGACAAAAGCCCAGGGATAAATAAGAGCACCGCCTCCAATGCAGCAAATGATAATGGTCAATCGTCGACCGAGAAAAGAGGAAATATGACCCATGGTAAGACCACCGGCAAGAGCACCAAAGTTGGAAACGCACATAGTGACAGTTTCGGCGTTGGAGCTAAAGTGAAGCTGGTTGAGCAAAAAGGTAGGGTACAAATCCTGCGAACCGTGCGACATAAAGTTGAAACCGGCCATGAGAATGACAAGGTAAATCATCATAAGCCAGTACGACTTGATGGCTCGCTTAGCCTGGTACCAAAAGACATCGTAAACAGCCAACTTGTTGACTTCTTTGGAGGCAATAAACTTCTTGGTTTCGGGCATGGTCAATCTCCAAATGATGAAAACAAGAGGAAAGGGAGCACCAAACCAAAAGACAGCACGCCAGCCGTGCTTGGTGTCGACAAAGGCACGGTTAAAACAAACAACAAGCAAATAACCAAATGCATAACCCTGCTGCAAGAATCCGGAGATAAAACCTCGGGCCTTAGGGGGACAGTCTTCGAGGGCGG
Source organism: Trigonopsis vinaria (assembly GCA_030582095.1). Classification (NCBI taxonomy): domain Eukaryota; kingdom Fungi; phylum Ascomycota; class Trigonopsidomycetes; order Trigonopsidales; family Trigonopsidaceae; genus Trigonopsis; species Trigonopsis vinaria. The sequence continues at coordinate 42,300 of JAKTWP010000032.1, forward strand.
TGGCAGCAACGTTACCATACAAGCCGCCCATGGCCACACCAAAAATGGCACGAACACCGAGAAACTGCTGGTAGGTGGAAACAAAACCGGTTCCCAATTCAAAGGCAATAAATAATAAACAGTTGATGACAAACGGCCACTTGCGGCCCCATTTGTCAGAAGCCAAACCAAAGATGATTGCGCCCACGGAACGCAACATCAAAACCAAAGTGATACCCCAAGTGATGCTAGTGATGGAAACATCCAAACTCTTGGCAATCTGAGTAGCAGTAATGGAAACGGAGAAAAAGTCATAGGCATCCCACGTCCACGCCCAAAAAGCCAAAGCAAAGTTATTCCAATCGGTGCGTGTCATATCCTTGAGAGCAACAGCGGGATTCAATTCCTTCCAGTCAAAGTCGCGCTTAGGAACAAGTTCTGTAATTCGAGTAGAAGCATATTCCTTGATGGCTTCCCACGACAAGTCAATCTTGACCTCGTCCTCGTGTGCCATAGTCTCGGCACCGTCAGTGTGATCCAACTCCTTCTTTGACATGTTTGTTGGTTCAAGAAAGAGAGAAAAGAGCGATGACAACCCTTTATATAGCCTTTACTAAGCCAGCCAGAAAAAAAAAAAAAAAAGCGGGGGCGGGGGTTTGCTGACCCTGAAATCGGGTCACAAGTATAAAACGCACGGCGTTGGCGTTTTTCTTGGTTTTGCCGCACGCTAACCCCGCATTATTGCTTATTTTTTTGGCTTAGCGCGCATCTTTGCTCGCCCTCACTTTTTCTTTTTCATACGCAGACACCAAATAGAGTGCTTGAAACGTGACTGTGCAAGTATTACATCATGAATAGTGTTGTTTCATTTTGGTCCTTGCTGTTGTTGCGCTGTGAGCCCTCTGGTCGCCAAAAGCCGAGGGGTTTTCCCCTTTCGCAGTCACGTTGCATTTTTTTGCGCAGTGCAAAAAGCTCTGCGGACTGCGATACTCCGATGAGGTAGGGCGAAAGGCAAAAGGGTTACAGAGAGAGAGAGGTGGAGGTACGGTGACGCTAAAGTTCAAGATAAGTAATAAAAGTGTGGAGTGTGTAGCGGAGGGTGTATGTGTAGTTGGTGAGCGGCCGGAAGAGTCTTGGGGAGATGACAGGCTTCAAAGGGTTTGTTTTAATCAGTGTGTTTCTGATGTTGTCATCGTG